>JAVCKZ010057534.1:0-16171 GCA_034780755.1 Lepetodrilus elevatus | reverse complement strand
TACATGAATTCCAAATCAATTGACCCCCTACTAAATTTCTGGTAAGAAATACATGAATTCCAAATCAATTGACCCCCTACTAAATTTCTGGTAAGAAATACATGAATTCCAAATCAATTGACCCCCTACTAAATTTCTGGTAAGAAATACATGAATTCCAAATCAATTGACCCCCCTAATAAATTTCTGGTAAGAAATACATAATTCCAAATCTAACTTTCTTCCATTTCTGGAATAGTGACCTGCTGTTACCTTTTCGCCAGTGCATGATCAAGAGAACATGGTTCTCATTCAAACTCTGCGTTATACTGACAACACTATTCACTCGGCCAGATTTCACATTGGTCATATATCTCCATCTGGATCTATTTCTGGTTCTAATGTGGCCAAGATTATCACAGCCACCTCCAAGACAGTGTTTAATCCTCTCCCTGCTGGAGGCAACCAGAGATGCCTTTAAGAGCAGTGCCTGTACCTAATCCAGCAGGGAGAGGATTCATTGTGTAAAATACCGTAGTTCAGGTATGGAACAACTTTTAAAACATACTCTCCCGAATAATGATATCAATAATAAAACATGAAATTTCTACTAGCCTGTAGGATACCTTTAACATTATTCTCCAAGCGCCTTTGAGCAGCTTCGCCTATAACTGGATACCTGCACTTTATCATGTATATTTTGATTGATTTAATGTATTTATTGAAAGTATCGTAATAGAAAGTAACTGTTATATTGATTAATTTATTTATTTATTCAAAGTACTGTATTCGACGTATTAAACGCCCTGCTCCAATAAACGCCCCCCCTTAAATATTTTAATAAAAATAACAATTACAAGTTTTTTACAAGTTTTTTCCCCAACATGCTGGAATTTGGGAGATCCTTTCTAAAGACTACTGTTTGTGATCCAGGAAGTTTTTCTGATATAAATATTGTTGTTTAATACAAAAAAAACAAAAAAAATACTTTAAAAAAAATATTTTCATATTTTTTTCATACTTTAATAAACGCCCCCCCCCTCCCAAGTCAATGTTCTTAATGCCCTAGGCGTTTAATACGTCGAATACAGTATCATAATAGAAAGCATCTGTAAAGTCAGGTCATGAAATTATAGCGAAATATAAAAAAGCATGTTAAAAACAATGCTACGACTATATATAAGCCCATCCCCCTCGATTAACATTCCCCCTGCTGGATTAAACACAGACACTGCTATTTAAGACATCTCCGGTTGCCTCCAGCATGGAGAGGGTTAATGTTACCAGCATGTCTTTACCCACAAGCAGCCTAGAAATATAGCCATCACAAAATCATGTGTAGATAGTATACTATACGCACACTCGTGTTGTAGAGAAAATTCTGAGCAAACTGTACTGTGTATAAACACTTTTAGATAAATGTTAATTTTGATTCCTTGAAGAAAATATTTTAAACTACCGTACTACATTGATCTATTTAATTTTATGAAATTTATATCATTACCAGTATGTACTAAAACACTGATTTCAAACTAATATGTAAAAAATTCTATTTTATAATTCATGTTAAATTTTCAGTAGTAATGAATGAGAAAGTTACTAATAGTATGTTGTTGTAAGCTGTTTTCTGTGCTTCCTATTTAGTTGTGTTTTATTCGTCGTCTTTATAGTATTGTTAGTCTTCACGCTGTGACCTGCTGTAGTCGTTGCTGTATTAATGTCAATTCTAAGTTCTGTATGTTAAGTTGCTAAATTATTTTAACTTCCGTATATATACATTTTTCATATCTATTTCCCTCTGAAAAGCATTAAGTAATTGTTCACTTGATGTTCATAAATTGGAAGTTAAAATCAAATAGTACTATTATTAGCTGGAGCTTAACATAGTTTGAAGGGTTTTATGAAAACTAGAACCTGTTTTTGAGTAGTTGACGGGTAATCTGAATTGTTGTTTGTTATGATGCACATAACACAAAATAACTGATTTTGTTTGCCAAGGAGCTTGGGGGCACACTAACATAATACATGGTTTTAAATTGATCTCTCTTCTCTTGGGAAAAAATAGAGTTAATTTTATTGATCAAAAGCAGATGCAGAATTTTAGTCGTATATTCAATTATCTTTCGGAACAAATATGGAATCAGTAATGTTCACATGTGGTTAGGACAATAGTATTTATGTCTTTTTTTATTTATTAATATTTTTCTATTCATAATTAATTTATTTATTATTGAGTATTATTGATGAGTATTTTAAATATTGTTGATATTGATATTATGCTATAACTTTGTAGGCATGTACGTCTGTTAACGACAATATTTTCTGTTTTATGTTTCAGGCTGACCAAATGTGTTATGCAGTCTTGTGTCTATTTTCATACGTAGCTGCAGGTTTAGAACAGAGAAAACAATCTTGATCGACATGCTCAGTCAGTCCACAAATCTAGCCTTCCTTTCCTCCCAAAAAACAAGTTGTACAATCTTCCAGTCATCCGAACTCAGAGATATCCAAGTTTGCTCATGCATGTGCCAACTGACGCTGCAACAAGAGTGAGCTCCCCTTCGTCATGGGGTCCAAAGCTCAGCAAGTCATCAAGAGACTGTTTATGAGCAAAGAAAACTCTAAAATATTGGTGCTTGAAGCTAATTTATTTTTTATTATTGCATGTTTTATGTCATAACGAAAGATCTGTAACATTTGGAAGAGTGTATTTCAAACGATAAATTTAATGTATAATAGTGTGTATAATTGTTTTAAATTAATATTTAAAATTATCCATTGCTTCTTTGAGGAGAATTGGAGAAGTTGACAATTTGAATATTAGATTATATTTTGATAATTTTATATGGATATTTTTATTTATACTTTAATGAATTAATTAATCCATATGATCAAAGAGAACATTCTAAATTTGATATTATTATTTGTTTCTATCATCTTTATCATGAAATATATATATTTAGATAGACCAGAAATTATTCTCAACCAACTTTAAGGAAGAGATACAAATTGGAAATTTTCCAATGTTGTTATTGAACAGTAATCCCTGATTATAATATAGAATATTTCTGCATTTGGTAATAATGAAGATGCGACATTATCGGCAAAAATTGCTTTATTAAAAACTTCTTTTTTTTTTAATCGTCTTATGAAATATATATTATAAATTATTCTCAAGCAACTATTTATTCAATTATTGGCAATCTATTTATTCAATTGACAATATTTCCATTGATCTCCACAGAAGAACCAGTTCCCTTTGTTATTTCCACTAGATCTGTGATTTGCATGTATTAATATGGCTTGTTCATAAATGCTCAGAGTTCTTATATATGTAAATATATTCTTGTGCCTCTTAAAGTGTGAAAAATTTATTTTTTACTTACATATAACTATTATATATTATATGTCTACAACTGATATGCATGTCAGAAACAGTCTATGTACGGTATGTTTCTCCATTCGGATTTACTTCTTGATGAATGTTTTATTCTCTGTTCAATATCCTGTTATAAAAAAAACTTTGGTATGATGTAGTTGTTAAATGTGTGTATTTATCTCTCATAGACTGTTCGCTCTTTCAACGCTAATAATATTTTATGCAGAAAAAAAAGAAGTTGTGAACAAATATTTTGAGAATGGTGTATGGTTTGGGTGCGAAGTCTATAATTACTTTAGAAGTTTTTCAATTAAATGTATATTTCTCTTTAATTACTAGTTCCATACTGTTTAAAAGTACATCTGTGAGAGACGAATTGAAGTTTAGAATGTAAGTTTTTCAAACAGGATAAGAAAAATTAAATTATTTAATATATACTGATGATAAAAAGTTATGCAACATTGTTTTGATAACATACAGTGCACAACTTTTTATTATCCCTATTATTAGAGGAATTGTCTGTAAGTTATTTATAAGAAAACCTGTAGCTACCGATTGTTTATATTCTGGGACTGCATGACATTTGGAACAGTATTTTCCTAACCACTGCTTATTAGCCGTGACAATCTGCTGGATTTGAATTTGCCTTCAAGATTCTTCACAGTATTAGAAGCCACATCTACAAAGACTTACTACCTTGCATATATATAATACATCTTCTGTAATAAATATGAAATGATTTCTAGCAAGTTATGTAGAATACCAAATTCCCTGGTTTGTGTAAATAATGAAGTGATTTTGTACCCGGTCTGTATGACTAGAATCCTTTTGTTTGTGTGTGTAACCCATTTTTTCACGAGGTTACATTAACATTGGTAACTCTTTCTGAATTGTGGAATGTTTATTAAAAATCAAAATCTTGACTTTATCCGATTCTCGTCATTATAGATACTGGTGTAGATGACTTTCTTTCGATCTATGCCAAATTGATTTAATCGCAATTTATAATAAACTTGTTTTTCTCTTCTCAGAAATTAATATGCGAACAGCATTAATTAATTAGAGGACTATCTTTCTGTAGCTGGTTGTTCTAAGACCGGGTAAGTCTTAACCCTCTCCCTGCTGGATTAGGCACAAGCACTGCTCATTGAGACATTTCCGGTTGCCTTCAGCAGGGAGAGGGTTAACAGGCTGTTAAAGTAGGCTGTAGTACTAGCTTAACCCTCTCCCTGCTGGATTAGGCAAAATCACTGCTCATTAGGGCATCAACGGTTGCCTTCAGCAGGGAAGAGGGTTAACAGCACGTTAAGATAACTGGGCTTTGAACAACTGGCACCTGTATGTTAATTTAATATATATAAATGTCACATACATCGCAGTTAAGAAGAGGTCCTATATTGAGACTAAACACATTAATTAGCAAACCATGGTGATGTGAGGTGTACATTTTATAAACTTGCAATTTGAGCCATTTTAACATTTTAACCTTTTTCGAAAGCAATTTATAAGTTAATCCACCTGTAAAGTATATATGTATATTTTTCGAAATCTTGGAATTATGAAGAAACGCATATTGCACCACCATGTCGAGACATGATATTATCTAAATAAGTTGTTTTTGAAATTGTACCAATGCATAAAAGTGTTTGCTAATAGTCATGTGATTTCTCAATTAGGACTTCTGTTAGAACACAAAAAAATAGAATTCAGTTGATGTATCACAATAATAATTCTAGAATGTTTGTCATATCTATAATGCAGTATATGTAAAATTGTCAATATTTCCAGGAGTTTGAATCCACTAACTTTTCATACACGCATGATTTTCCTGTCAGCATGTAGAAGATAAGCTTCGTTATGAGCCAAATGTTAATCTTGGAACCCTAACAAACGCACAATTTAGATAGATAAACAAATATATATATACAGTGCTTCCTCGATATAACGCCCTTCGATGCACCACGGTTTCGGATACAACGCGGGTGGACCCCATTTAAAAAAAAATAATTCACCAATTATATTCGTTGATATAACGCGGGTAGTATAACGCGGGTGGCATGTCATGGACCCCAACTTCAGCGTTATATCGAGGGAGCACTGTATTATGTGTAAATTTAAAATGCTGATTCCCATGTTGATGTTTTGTTATAGAGAAGTATTTAACCATGACATTATGTAATAAACACGTAAGTAATAAAATATAGATGTTTAAAGTATTCGAGTTAGAAACTGCTCAAAAGCACTCACGTTATTTGCTCACGAAAACAGACCTCTGGATTATCTGATGCTATCCTAAGCACGGCTGATAAACAAATACATACCTTACTGTCATCTCTATGCCAGTCTTAAATATTTAATGGTATCGCCATGTAACAAATATCCCTTGGAAATTGAATATCAATATTCATGCCCTTTAGTACGATTTTATGTCCAACATTTTGCACTGGGAGTTGTGAGTAAGTTGAACATGAATTTGTACTTAAAACGTTTCATAATACCACAGGACCTTATTCATAAATATTATCCTTTTTTTTTAAATGAAATAAGATCACATTACTCATGTTATCTGGAAGCATAGATTGTGACATATCAGAAGTTAAAATATATACTTAGACCTGGAAATATGGAAAATAAATTAAGTAATACACTCTACCAGAATATTACCAGCAGACGAAAAAGAAATATTATTAGACCACAAAACACTAAATATTGTTCTGTTGACAGAATACCTATACATTTGGAAACAAATGTAGCAAATTTCCACCTAGTTAATATACACAATATGTTCACCACATTGAAATTTCTCTATCTAAATTGGTAAGGCTTGAGGATTACAAATTCTACAAAATGAAGTTGTCTCAAAAATGCCAACACCAGTTTTTGGCAGTTAGTCTGAGGAGTGTGCATACAGCCAACAAGTTTAATAATATCAATAATGAAACATTAATTAAAAATCAGTGTCCTGTTCCACAAAACAATCATAGCATGATAGCACTACGAGTCATTTGCTCTACAAACATGGAGTCAAACCACTATTGAACAAGGTATCGTTTCTCGAGGCTCTCGTATCTACTACGAGACCATAAGGACTCTCATAGTGATCTCTAACACACAAACGAGACTACTATATGGCCTCATAGTGGAAAAGAGAGCTTTGAGAAACAATACCTAGGACCCAGAACTAGAACAAAACATGTAATGAAGAGTTATCTACCCTGGAATGCCTGCCGAGGAATACGGTCGGTCCTTGAACCGGAGGTACTTGTTCTCTCCGAGCAGCGTGTACGCGCAGTTCTTGCCGTAAATATGTCGCAGCGACGCGTTCCTGAGAGTGCTACTGGTCGTCTTCGGCCGCGTGAGGAGCGGCGTCACGATAATACTGGAGGGTATCATCGTATCTAGAAACATTGTCATTCAAATTGCATCGTCAGCAACCTGCTGAACGGACGTGATGACTCCGAAACCTCTTTCACGTCTGCTTCACCTCGTAGCCAGCTGCTTAAGCCAGAGTGGTGAGAAAAAAACCAGAAGAATCCTAGTGAGCTATTGAGGAAGTAGACCGAGGTAGTAAACAGACAATTATTCCAAGGCTCCTCAGTGCAAATGGTCTGTTCCACTCAATATTTATGATAGCTTGTCGCTGTAGTATACTTGTAATGCTGCGCGTAGGTAGCTTGTTATCCTCTGAAGAACTCGCCGGCAGAGATGCAGAACAGCAGAGCCAATATCGGTAATCTACCATGCAACATGCAATTTGTGGAGAATTGCATCTAGATACTTCACAGTAATTTACCAAACATTTCCATTGATCAGAGTTTCAGGGTTCTTTCCCCGCAGCATTGTAAACCATGCACAACCAGCTGGGGACATTTCAGTGTAGCAGATGAGTGTCCTCAGGGTGACCACTGTATTATGTTCATAACTTCTCTGGTCAGGTAAACCAAATAATCACGAGCTTAATCAGGACACGCAGACTAGCAAAACGGCAAAGTCGCACATTGCAGTAACAATTCTTGACATGCGACATTGTCTCCAAATCCAAACCCACTGGTTAAAAAAAGTAGAATTAACTCCATGCTAAATTGCCACTATTGTCCCAACTTGACAGTAATCTTCACACAATATCCAGCGACGTTTCTTCATTCAAACAGTGTGTTGCACATACACACTGCACACTGCACAGTCCATGACCCCAGCTGGGCTCCAGGGAACAATTCCTAACTTGTGTGGCTTAGATGTAACAATCCCAGCGCGCGGTGTAACCAGGCATGGTACGACGACGCTGCCTATAGGACTCCTCCCGTGGAGCGGAAGGCGACACGATTAGGAACACTCAACAGGTCCTTGTCCACAACCAGGCCTCAAATCCTTCGGTAAATTCTTTCCACAACACAGACCATAATCTCATAGCGGCCGAGTGCCTATTGTCAAACGGTCGGCTTTCCTCTGTGTGTTTGTGTGTGTTGGATAGACCCGTGTGTGTATCCTCAGTCAAAGCAGCGTACATAGAACTCAATCCCAACCCGACTTGTCCTTAGATACCGCCTGTCCTGGCTTTACTGTACGTCTCGTAATGATTGATGAGAAAAACCTTCCGAGATTCTTTTTCTTTCTTTCATGTGCAAATTGATTTGTTAAGTCTGTCAATTCGGAAGAAGAGGGTCTACAAAAGCAGACAAAGACCACTTGTCCCTCGGTGCATTTCAAACCTTTATATCCACTTACGAAGTATGTCTTTTGGTCCGGGTCCGTACTAAGGTGAAATAGAGAAGGTACGTTGTCCTCAATGTCCTCAGAGTTTCTCGCATACACACAAATCCGTCCCGCTAGTCCTCTTCTGGATCAGCAGGCAGTATTCGCAGTAACCAATTAAAGTATTTACAAGAGCTAAGTCTTGAGCAACCGGCCAATCGGAACCATTGAGCGACGGATACACTTGTTATCAAATTTCGTGCCTACTGCAAGCCCTTAACAGTGTGTTGACTAGACACTAAATTCACAACGAGCGGCCCTATTGTCGTCCCCCAGCGACTAGTCATTGGTAATTGAACCACACGCCTCAGTAAACTAATGTCAAGATTACGACTTGACAATACCTCCTGTAGCTTGAAACAGGCAGTTGTAACAATTTTGTGACAGCTATGTTTCCAGTTTGAGCACGAACGTATGGCAGGATATATCCATCACAGATCACACGGATTACTTATTGAATTCGTAACTATAGCCCTGTTGGTTAAGGAATCCTCAAAAGCAGAATCCAAAGGACAATAGGAATCCAACCGGCCACAGCCTCATTGATTCTGGCGAGTGAGCCACAATGACTTTCTCCGAACTTACATGTTTATGGCTGTTTAAGTGTAGGCAACTCGTTCATTGCATCATCAATTAGCCATACAACAACAGACTTCCAGTCAGGTGGACTTTTATCTCTGACCTCCGCAATTGATTAATCTCTGTACTATTCCCTTCAGAGATGGCAAGATTGTCCATTAAGCCAGAACATATATTATCCCGTACTTCATTCCATTGCTCGTTCGAAAGATTTTACGATTTTCGGGAATATGACGATTTTTTTTCTTATAAGTTTCTATCTTCAAGAACATGTCCAAATTCAAGACTTCAGTCAAATATAGTAAATACTGTTGTAGATATACCGGTAGTGAACAAACAAATTAGAAGCTTCTGAAGAGAGCATCACATGGTGACAGTCATGGACAACAATATCCTGTTCATATTGGAGACATTAACATAGGATGTTAAAATCCTGATTGTCAATCTGCTCTCATGATGTATGTTAAAGTCTTGTCTTATTTGTATGTTGTATCATATGGGAATAAATAGTTTAAATCACACTGGCACCGGCACTAGAACTTCAACTAGCAACAATTGCACATCCACAGCTGTAAACTGTCCTCATTGTATCTCAAAATCTCTACATACAACATACAGCATGGAAGTCATGGATAGCCAGTCAGACTAACAGTCGGATGACAACAGATTGCCGGAACCACAAACTGTCAGCCTTAATCATCAGACTCAGTCACTCTATCGTGTCCATAGCAACATCTTCCTGTAACCACAAGAACGTGGAAGTATGAGTCGTGCACACACCACAGGGTTCTATACCAGCAATGCCCAGATCTCGGTGGTATTGTCATGGTACGATATTGTCAGGAATATGGTTCCGTCATGAGTCATGAGACACCAACTGGGTAATGCCTTACAGTAGTAATCAAAATCATTGTCTACACAATGTTCTCAAAACATGCCAAACTTAGACCCAAATTGGACTCTTATTGTCGGTGTAAGCCTCTGTCGTCTTTAGACCAATATTACCTCAGCTAATATCCTACCTCGGCAGGGGGTTGGAATAACAATCGTAACTATCAAATTACCTCAGAAACCCAAATACACTGTCAATACCCTACACAGTGGCAGACCCACGGCAGACCTGTCCAATGACATAAAATTTCACTTATGGCAGGAAGATTATGTTAAAGCCAATAAGATCATTAAAATAATTTCAGTTATGGCAGGAAGATTAATGTTAAAGCCAATAAGACCATTAAAATAATTTCAGTTATGGCAGGAAGATTATGTTAAAGCCAATAAGACCATTAAAATCGTGCTCTTGTTGTTGGTGGCACACATTGGCCGAGTGTTTGGCTGATTGTAGGCAGCACAGCCCTCATGGATTGTGTCGGGTGTTGTTGACAACACGCACACAAAGCATAGCAGCTCTACGTAGTCCAGCAGGTCTCCAGAATAGATATCTCTCGTCTCCCTTCATGTTTCAGATATGGTATCCACCCACCCACCCTTACACACACACACACACACACACACACACTCCCACCACCCCTATCCACCCAGTAACCCTTGACCTCTCCACCTTCTTACTGTCGGTGTGTAATGGCGTCAATAAACACAATAATCACACAATGTTCCGGAGTGTGTTTACTAGCAATAAACGAAGATAACAACTTTTCAGATTTAATATACAGCTCTCTTGCATGTTCAATATTGGTTTTCTTTGTCATATAGACATGGCTGTGGGCCATCAGGCCTCGTCATAAAACCCATACACAGTTATATTACTTTGTTAGTGGGTTCTTCATGTGCTTAATAATAGGCAAAGATTCCCTGTCACGCATTCCTTGTAAGATATAGCACCCATTGTTGTAGGTAAATTTGATTACAAAATTATTAAAATTATTAAACATTTATACTTGGACATGAACATATGGTTTAACACTTAATTCAGAATTATGAACTCATGGTAAAGTACACATTGTTTCAGACAGAATTATGAATGCATGGTAAATGTGATAATTGTTTCAGACAGAACACATGGTAAAGGTGATACATGTTTCAGACAGAGTTATGAACTCATGGTAAAGGTGCACTCTGTTTCAGACCAGGTTCTTCATAAATAGAATAGATTGATCCCAATAAGTATGTGGCTCATATGGTCATTAACTGGCATTAGTTACATTCTAAGTCACAGATAGGTGAAACATCAATTCATGTCATAAAGACTAAAGTGCGTATTATAACCACTATTTCTGACATAAACGAAGTATGGAGTTGGCTGGAATATCTACTGGTACTTAAACAAAATAGCTGTTCAGTTTTCCATATAATATTAATTATTTAGTTTATTATTTTAGTTTATTTTGGAAATGCCACTTTGTAGCATGTTGTATTATAGTCACTTTGTATCACATTATTTTGTAATATGATTTCAAACAATTTCAAATACAAACAGAAGATTTACAAACAAATATTCAAATATATTTTTTTGCTAATCGTTTTAGCTCTAATTCTCAGCAAGTAACTTGTGTCTGACATTTAGATGAAAGGTATTATTCTGACCTGAATAACGTAACATGTCAAAGACTTGATTGTTATTGTTACCACGTACTGACAAATAGTCTGAACAATAGTGTATTTTAGTGTTCGATATCCCACCTCAATGTTACTCAATTTGACAAGGTGCGAGTTACACCGAATATCACCAAGGGGGTAAAAACATGTGTGGCTGTGATCCCCCCCCCCCCTCCCCCACCCCACTCACACAAAATAACAGTCACACGCTACATAGTGTGACATGGGAAGATCAGCTTAAAATCTCGATATCGCGCCTCGATGCACGTGTGACCCTCAGCAATTGGAAGTCACGATGATTTGCCGCAATACGATTAGGCGAAATCGCGAAACCATATTCATAGGTTAACGTCGGAGAAGTCTGGATGATGAATACACCATATTGGAGTTAATTTACCATTGTGGACCCGTTTGTGTTGGCGGCGATGTGGTTTTTATAGAGGAACATAAAACTAAACGTGGCAGTAAACGAAATAATCTACCTCTTGAATTACCGTCCCAGATTTAGCAATATTGGAAGTCGTTTAGACATATTTCCTTCACGCAGTGAGTGCTGTTTTGTGTGGGCACCAATGACATATCACGGCAGGCTTTGATCGCGGAATATAAAAAATAACGCAATAAATCATCCAATAACTCGCCAATTACGTCCAGTGGATTAATTCCGAAATGTGGCGAATATTCTCATTGATTATCGCAGAGCAGGTGTTACGCTTCATTTGTTTCCAGGAATTAAATATGCATCGTCTTTATTATTATTTCGACCATTGCATTACTGTTTAAGAGATGTTTAGTGATCTATAACAAGCTATGGAAACATATAACTCCACCGATTCTAAGTTTGTATTATGATGATGGATAAATAGATTGAGATATCTGGATACATAGACATTCAAAAACCAAATAAACCCAAGAAATATATCAACGGTTACAAGTTACTAAGTTTATCATTTCAAAAACACATTGTCTTACTGCTTGCTGTAAATACATACTCTTTTGTTTTCTTACACATTGGGAAGCATCATAAAATCTCTGAACATTTTAGACTTTTTCCATATTTTTCACTGAATTGATATTCAGATGAATTTGGGTAAGACCTATTCCTATCTTTTTTTTTCTCTCCACAAGGTAAAAATTGAATGTGAATAAAACGTAATAACAAATATCCTGCATGTACAATTTATTAACCCAAAATAATACTTAAATAAATACTATTTTCAACATTTCTGGTTGACTTTATCAGTAAGAGAAGTTTACTAATATAACTACCATTGACAAAATACCTGTACACCAAAATAAACCTATTTTGTAATTATCATATATGGTAAAATACCGTACATAACAGTCCAATATCAAACCATAATAATAATGCAATACTTGCAATATACTATTTAATCTACACTTGACAGCAATTGTAAACAAGTCCATGCATTCCTTTATTACCTAGCATTAATAATATTTAATCTGTCGTTCACTCAAAGAAAAAACAAAGTTCTAGTAAATAAAGTATCACAGATTGGAGTGAAAATATTGTCAATCACGAAAATCATGCCAAATTTTTAGAATTATGGATAACGACTTCAATATGGCCGCTATTTCACATTTGTAAATATGTGTAGTTATCATTGAAGACACAGCATCAACCGAAAAAAGAGTATCACAGTATTTTAGCTATTCTTTCCCCATAGTATTATATCTATACCATGTCATGTGCTTCAGTATTCTGTTTAAAATGGGTGTAAAACCTGAAATAGCCTCGAGTCATAAAATTCACACCCCACGACTCGTACAGATCAACAAAGAATGATAATTGTAGACTACGTAATAAGACATTCCATCCCAAGCAAACAGACTTGGTTTGACCTTGAACCTTCAGGATTTTCGTCATATGTGGAATGTACCACTGTGCCATCTAATCCTTTGCTTTAGTAAGTATTCCCATGCCCTAGCAAAGTAATAATAGCCTATCAGACATTTATTTGTGAACCAAAAATATGGGCTTTTAAAGACTGATTTATTGCATTAATGTCGATGAAGGTAATCTTTCCCCAGTACACATCAATGGGCTGTAAGAATGGTCACATCAAATCGTTCCAAGACAAACAACGATGATGACTGAAAATGATTGGATGATGATGACAGATTATGGCACCTTCAGATGTTGATCATGACAACAACCAGAGATATTGAAATGTTTGGCATGGTCAGTGATTCATGCAATAACCCTGTACAGAAGAACAACCCACGCTTTGACTACAACCAGGGGTCCTTCTCCACAATCTCAATAATAATGGTGGTCAAATCTGCAATTTACAGGGTCCCCTATGTACCTTTGACATTGGACCCCCTTTAACTCTCTCCATGCTGGAGGCAACTGGAGATGCCCTACAGAACAGAGTCTATGCCTAATCCAGAAAGGAGATGGTTAATTCTAACACAGACAAGCGTACGTCGTAGTTTTACTCACTTTGTTGTATGCGTGCCGAAGGGCACCCAGGTCTTGGGTTTACGGATACTCCTGGGAGGACCGTCACCTAACATGTCCGACTCTCGGAGGATACAGAACTTTGAGTTGGGGAGTCGACACGAGCACGCCACGGAGCACTCTCCGGGTCTCTTACCGCAGATGGTGGTCATCGTCTCCCACAGCGCCATCTGCTGCTCTCGGATCCCGAAACCTGGCAGCATTTTGTCACGCTTTTCCGCCAAATCAACAAGTGTCAATCGATCGTTATCCTCGGAAAATAAGCCATGGGTCTGTCGTAGTCTTCTTCCCCGAGCTGGGACTTTGTCCTGGAAGCTGTCGTGGGCACGAGTTGATTGACAGGTCTCTCCAACTGCCGTCGAGACTGCTCGGTAATTCCTCCTTGTCCAAACCTGCACCCATGCATTCACTTCACGAACTCATCCAGCAACGGCTGGAAAACTCGACACTTGTCTGTACTGACTCGACACTTGTCCACACTGACTCGATAAACCCTCATCGACCCAGACCGAAAAAAAAATCACCCGAAGCAAAAAGAAACCCGTAAGCATACCAACACAAATTACCCCGAAAAATGTATTTGTTTACGTAAAGTTGTTGAATCAATGAGGCCCGATCAATGCACGACTATGGCCTATCAATATTTACATGGTGACAAAGTCAAGTGGCATTCAGTATGGCCAGGTAATGGATTCCTCATTGAAGGCAGGTTTTTCTATGCAGGGGTAGTCATTCGCCAGACTTACGTAGCCGCGTCAATGCAGGTACTGATTGCTTTCACTACTGTCACAATGCGACACAGACTGTCACAGTTATAAATCCAGCACTATACATGTGTCCACGCAGAACGATCCTGTCTCCAGAGAATGTGCAAGCTGTGATACACAACAGATACAGCCACGATATTACTCACCACTGGTTTGCGTACTCGACATATGTAAACCAAACCAGCGACAGATATTACTCACAACTGGTTTGCATACACGATGTACGTAAGTCAGCATGAATATTTTACCTGGCATTTCCACTACAGATATAAGTACAGATATAGCATCAGGAATATATCACTGATCTATAATGCTGAAGTTTCACTATGATACAAGTCCAGTGTAGATGACAACTTTGATAAGTAAACTCAAAGTAATATGATCATACGTGTAGATCAATGACTGCAGTGCCATGAGCAGGCAGTATCCCTTGTTATTATTACTAGCTTTTTATATTTATTATTATATAATTATTATTATTATTATTATTTTAATTTTTATTATTATTATTATTATTATTATTATTTATTATTATTGATTTATATATTTTAAATAGCTACTCTATTATAAAAATATAAAAATATTTTATTTTATTTATTTTATTTATTTTATTTATTTATTTTATTTTTTTATTTTTTATTTTTTATTTATTTATTTTTATTTATTTTATTTATATTATCCCAAAGTGAATCGATTGAAATGAAAAGAATGGCTATGTCCCTGCACGTTCAGTGTTCAATTCAAATTTAGACAGTATCAATTTACGATTGATACCGTCTGAATCCCAAACAGTAAACCTTTAATCCCCTAAGTAATTATTCAAGAATAACTTCTTTCTACTTTTTATTTCTTTACATAAAAACCTCTGATCTATCATCATATTAAACCATGATATCTATTCTTAGTGTCTATTCCATGTATCCTATTAAAAAACCAGTTAATCTCATCTTGAATAGGAAACTTTATCAGAACTGTGTGCCTTCTTTGTCACAGATGAGTAAGATTTCGTTTGTGAAGTCATTCTGAATGCTATCTCTACAATGGGTCAATACATACATTCAACTGCCATGATCCTCTAGTAATGTAATATAGGAAGTCAATTCTCAAATACAGAAAAGCATTTTAGCAACATGATTGCTTGCAATATACAGATATCTCCAAAACATGTACAAATAATACTTAAAACGAGACCCTTGTCAGGTAATATGAAGAAATTGTAAAGCATCAAAAAATATAATTGAGTAAATGTTCTCTACTCAACAGGAAAATAGCAGAAGAAATACCACGTTATTACAAATGATAGTTTGAAAAGCATTCCTGGCGAAAGCCTAATCCACCTTAGCCTTCAGACCTGGAGGGCATCATAACGACATGATCATGCATGTCGCCATTGACAACGCCAAACACGATATTTTACATGTGCTGTCAATATTGTCAAGGGAGTATGCAAGAGTTATGCCCCTTATACTGTGACTCGTATTCCCTGAAGATCTACGCAAGATATTAGGAAGCATGTAACATGGCTATATTAATAAATATGGTTGTAAATTGAAGATGGTTTTCTTGATCAGTAGTCTCCCTTTGACGATATTATATATACCGGTGTAAGGTCCCAAACTATACCCCCTACCCGGGTATAGTTTGGAAGGCCTGATACTATACCCGGGTATAGTT
>JAVCKZ010057523.1:0-16175 GCA_034780755.1 Lepetodrilus elevatus | reverse complement strand
CCGGGCCATTTCTCGCAATGCTAAAGATATCCTAAGGACTATTAGAAATTCATAACATTTGTTATTTGTATCACTATTCGGGTTGGTAAATTTTTAAGTTAGTTTCTATCGATGCCACTATGAAACAGGACAACACTGCCGATCCTGGGATTCGAACCTGATTTGCTGGATTCAACACTCTACCGACTGAGCCAAAGGGGTAAATTCCCTAGCCGAGACCAGTATGAGGATCTTATATCACACCCGGCAACAACTATAACATGAAACTAAAGTCATGACATGTATGTATACGAGATATTACAAACTCTCTTTTGTAGAATTTGAGTAACTTTAAAACATACACTACAAACTCTCTATTTCTCTATTCTTACACATGAATCGGATAATAGAATAAATAACAAAACGTCCACCATTATTTACAATTAGAATTGTCGGGTGCAGCTATAAAAGTAATTCTAAAACGGACTACAAACTCTTACCTTTGTTTCTACATACGGTAATATAAATCGGATAATAATTTATTTTATTTTAAACAAAATCTCTACCATAATTTACAATTAATAGTCGTATCATGCAGGTATAAGAGTAATTTAAAAACGGACTCTACAAACTATTAGTTTAATTCCTACAGAATACACAATCCTACAGAATTAAACTCAATCACTGCTCTATTCAGAGCATATTGGCTTGTCCACAGGAGGTAGGGGGTTAATCAAGACCTGCGGCCCGTTCCACAGAAGCATTTAACATTAGGAGAGTTGTAACTCCTGGGGTATCATTTCTCAAAGCTCTCTATGAGATCATAAGGACGCTTGTAGCCTCATGTGGATCGTGCTCTTATGAGAGCGCTATTGTCTCGTAGTGGATGAGAGTTTTGAGAAAAGATGGAGATGCTATATGGCGTTACGACTCTCGTAGCGCTACGATGGTTCCGTGGAACGGGGGTCGGCACAGTTTTTAGCCCGATCATGCAGGAACGTACCCCGTCCATAATCCATTGTCGAGCTCTCAATCAATTTGAGTCGAGAGGAAAAGAAAAAAATTATGATCCCTCGAGTTGTTAATGGCCGTCACCATGCTGGGACAAAGACGTTAAAGAGGATTGGAGATTGTGTGACCCACATTTCATCCTCGTTAAGAAGCACGCTGCATTATGAGATCATGTGTGCTCCTTTATCGACTTGTGTCATTGCTTACACAACACCCTCAACTGTGCTCCAATGGTGTGCTAACTTTGCTAGGATCTTGTTTTTAATGTTACTTTAATTATTGCCTCCAATGTTGGTTCAATGTTGTCTAATGTTGCCTCAATGTTGCTTCATTGTCTTAATGTTGGTATAATGTTGCCTCAATGTTGCTCCAATGTTGTTTTAATGTTGATCTAATTTTTCGTCAAATGTTGCCTTAATGTTGCTCCAATGTTGCTCTATTCGGTTTTAAAGTTAGTTTCTATTGCTGGTTATACTCCAATGTTGCTGTAACTAAAACTCCAATGTTGCTGTAACTGTACTGTGCTCAGTCAAACATGACTCAAATTCAAGCCATTTCCTCCAAAATTCAAAACATTACTATAAGGTTGCTACAACATTGCCTCAGCATTGTTAACATATATTGCTCTATTTGTTGCTGCAATGATGCTTCAACATTTCTCTGACATTGTTGCTGCAACTGCTCACATCATGGCTTGTTTGGAAAAAGGAAACCTTCGTCAATGCTTAATCCACAGTTAGCAGAATTCTCGTTTGAAAAAGTGTCATTCTCGCCTGGAAATAATAAGCGAGGGAGAGATTAGCAAGCCATGCTGGTTATTTTCGACCAGTAATTTGGTGCGAACTCGTAATCGTTTACCTCCCCTTGGGAATAACTCCACTGCTCGGCATAGTAATGTCGTGGAGTTTTCAGTTCCGTAGTCAGAAGTAATTAGGTAAACACAGCATAATGGCCCATTCTGGAGTTGACACGAATATGAACTTTTGCGGTCTGTTTGTTAGCGAGCAGACGCATTAAAATCGGTTACATTTTGAATTGGTGATGTTTGCATTATCGCGAAAATTGTTGATTTAATAGTTTGAAGAGGAAAAATTACTTTTCTGGTTAGTTTAAACTTGTTTAAGAAATCATTTCTTTTCATTTGTAGAAATTATTTCCCTACATTTGTAGAAATTATTTAATGATTTTTTGGCAATGATCGATTCAATTATTTGGAGAGAAAAAATTACTTTCTTGGCCATTTGTAGAAAGCTCTACCTTGTATATTAGAAATAAATAGTCCTACAACTGCCTTTTGTAGAAACAATATTCTTATCTCCATAGAAACAATATTCTTAACTCCATAGAAACAATATTCTTATCTCCATAGAAACATTATTCAGGACTACATTTTAGAAAAGAAATCCTACATGTTTGTAGAAAAAAAGTAGTAGTATTTTCAGAGTCCTTCGTGGTCATTATTTTGCTGAGTCATTGGACAGTTGTGTGCCTGGTTCAAGATGGACAGTCCTTTTCATCGTGGTGCTATTTCTAATCTCGTTTCGCGAGCTACTCCTGTCCTTGGCTCACCTCAAGGGCCATGCTTGTCGTCTGTATGGGGTCGTGACGGACAAATTAGGTCGTGAAGGGTCTGAGTGGTTCTTGGATTCTGATTGGACGACATGGGGATGACCTTATTACTGTTTACAGGGAAAAAATACAACTTTTGACTTTTGTATTTCATTCAACTGTGACCGTGGTAGCACAATATTAGAAAATTTGGACTTTAGAACCAAAGTCTAGGCTCTGGGTTCAAGTTCTATCCCAAGAACCTGGCATCAATGTTCACGAAAGCTACCTTTATGCGATCATGATAGGATACAAGTTGTCTGTACCATGGAAAATCAGTTATCATCCTAGGTCTGTCGGTACCAGCCGGTGCTCGCAGGTTTACTGCACTTTATTCAAGGCTATGGATGTTTCGGGTTTCCTCCTGATCTATGTTAACAAGCTGTGATATAAGTGAAAGAATCTTGAAAGAAGATCTAAATGCCAATTTAGATAATAATAATAATAATTAAAAGACCATTGTCTGAATTCCAATATCAATTCACACACACACACACACATGTCACACATTCTATGGTGAACGAAGCTGATCTCTAGTGGATGATGCAGAATTTACAATTTCAGTCGCTAGCTCTCTGTAGAATTTCGCAGATTCCATCAAGACTGTCGTCATATGAATCTTACAACATTTCTGATTTTCATTGGTGGGGGAGGCCTGTTATCACAAGATATGTTACCTGTGATCACGGTCATTTCTGATAGTGCCCCAATAATGAGGAGAGAAATCCTTTTATTATCCCAGTGCAAATTTTATCCCCGAACCATCGCACTGGACAATAACGTGTCGTCCGCGTTTAAATCCAGCGGAAGTTAGTCAGACGACCAGTGGCCGCTGTCTGTCGCGGTGTTTATTCAAGGTATGATGGAAATCATGATTGGCGAATTAAACCAAGGAAGACGATCAATTTGTTCGCAATGTCGGAGGGATCATCGCCGTATATTCTATTTGTCAGGAATTATTATTCATCGTAAAGAGTCGGCTCCTGAAATTTGGAATCAATTCATGACAGATTTTTGTCTGGTCGATGTCTAGCACGTAAAAGGTTTTGGGTGAACTTGAAATAATTTGTTTGTTGTCGGTGCATATGGGTGAAATATTCCTGCTTGCGACGACGTAATCTACTAATTCAATCAATCAACAATCACTAATTCAATCAATTGGTGAAATATTTTATTCTTTTCTTCGATGTTACTTTGAAAACGGGGAATTTTATTTTATTCAGCATCAGGTGTTGAAAACAGGAAAGTTTATCATAGTGAATTTTCATTTAAATATTGTGGGGGAAAATGTACCGATAAATCAATTTGTGTGCCCATGATGCCATCCATATGCTTTCTTAGCTTAGCGTAAACATTATTTTATATACGGTCCTTGACTTTCAAAATATTTGACAAACTAAACAAACATCGTTAATCACTTTTAAGTGATTGGACACTGCCTGAGCGGGTGGAATCCTCTCGTAATTTTACAGATCCTGCAGCGTAGTCCGCTCCAATATTCGTAAGGTAAACATTGACATTGGATTGTGACTAAATTGAAATTTTAAAAAAAAAGTCAAATTCTTTTGTTTGTGTGTGGGAATAAATCAATGCACTTGATAAGATAGACGGAAGTGTTTGATTGGCTACAAGACACTTTGTACTTAGCAAATGTTCGGCGATTTAACCGAGGCACGTAGGTTTAGATCTATGTGTGTGTCTTCATTCCGATACCAGGATATAGGCAGGGAAAGGGAATTTGCTGTATTGACTTTTGTCTTGAGACAAACTTTGAGAAATCATATCCCTTCAGCGTGATTGAAATCATCACATGTTATTTCACGTATAACAGGGATTTTGTGTAATATTTACGTTTTAAGAAAAATCTCATGATTTGGTCCATTTATTTTGTATTTAATCCATTTCAGACATCATCCCATCTTATGTCACTGGCAATGAACTCTCGTGACCTTGACCTGTCATGACCATGACCTGTTGTGACCTTGTGAAGTGTCATTCAAGGGGAGGTAAGCATCAATTTGGTTCTATTTTACGACTAACTTTTCCATTCTAGAAAGCGACTTTAAACCCCAATACAAAAAGAAATACAAAAAAAAACATCCCATAATATGAGATCTTCAGTAGCTGGCAGCTAAAAGAAAGATAAACAAAGGTGGATCAATGGTTTTGATTAAAGAAATATTAAAAACTGTGAGATTAAAAATAAATAAGATATGCAAATATTGAAAACCAATGGGACACATGGAAAATGTAGCTTATAAATATGCTTGTGTATACAAATCAAATGTACATACTTTCAGGTCAAATACATAAAATATGTGTACAAACCATGATTTGTATGCCTTAAACCCTCTCCCTGATGAAGGAGAGTTAACTTGCCTGATCACATTCAGAAATAGAACACTTTGATTTTATTCAACAGGGAGTTTTAGTGGGTGTAAAATTGGAATTTTGAATATTACGCAATCATGAGAATTATCTAGTTTTATGCTATCCAGATCTGTCGATATCCTCTTTGTGTGATATGATAGATGCATACATGTACATGCATGGACAGACATTAGTGCGACTAGTTGCACATCGCCCACTCCATTAAAGACCAACATCAAGTTAAATCAGACATATATTCTTTGCATCTCACCATATTCTATATATCTCGGTCCCAGGTTCTGGTTGCGGTTTGTCAATTCTGTACGTGTTGGTATTTCGTCAAACTTACATTTGATAGTTCTGTATATGTTGGTATTTCATCAAACTCAAATTTTCTTCCGGCCATGTCAGTTCTATGTAAAATGGTTCTTTGTCAAATTCATTTCTGCACATTTTACTAGTTCGTCAATCTACATGGAAATGAAAGTATAATGGTTGTTTGTCAAATTCATTTCTGTACATTTTTCTAGATCGTCGAACTACTCTGAAATGAAAGAAAAACATTAATTGCAGAAGAAGAGGAATTCTTTTTTCTTCCCTGTGTTTACGCTTTGTAGAAAATTTGCAATCAATTTCACAGTTAACTGCCTTTCTACAAGTGTCGTCAATTGACTAATCGAGAGATGGCAACTAGAAGCATGTCGTCCCAACATGCAATGCCTCTGTATATATCAAACGATCATTAGCAACGACGTTAATTTAAATGTCTGGCATTCGAGAAAATTGGAAAGTTAGCCATGCGTCGACCGGGATAGCATTTGGACGTCATCAATACCTCGATTTCTAATGGTAATTTTTTTTCTCCTCGCCTAGACTTTGTTAGGTTTTTTTTATTCGCGTAGACTTCGTTAGTTGTTTTTTCTACGCGCGTAAACCTCGTTAGTTGCTTTCCGGCTGAATTCTCGGTATCGTCAGCCATCTGGAGTGAAACTGAGCTCGGGAAGCACGATGAAGTATCACATCGTAAAGACCTTAACCCTTTCCGTTTCAAAGGCTTGGCGATTTAAATTGTGTAGTGGAGGGACTTTAAGTGAGGTTCTGGAGTTATCCCAAGCAATATCCCAGTGTTTTGAAACGTTGTCGGTCTTTACGCAGACAGTTTTATTTAGCACCAGCACTACCTTCTTTGAATTATTGTAACGATTAAGAATCAAATTAGAAGAGAGAGTTTTCGTAATTAGGTGATTAATCAAATGACGAGAAATTACTTTCAGAGGAAATTTGTACGATTGGAGACACCACTTTTCAGAATAGTGATAATAATAATAAACAGGGTTTTTTTCAGATGCAATTTTTACAAATGGATATAACACTGCAGAATCACGATAATAATAATAATAATAATGATGATAATGCATTGATATTGCACATGTTTATCAAAATGTAAATTTGCGACAATACATTTACGCCTCACTGCACTTAGGCATGTCAGAGCGAGCGCAAATGAGTCACATCTCGATCAACCTCGGAACTCAAAGTCAGCTTGCATAATCTACTTATGAATAATTGATGCCAATATTAAGCTTTCCCCCTCCCGCGTCTTGAAACTCGCAAACGTCAAATCTATCCTCGAGATTGCGTTTCAAATTTGCGCTTCCCGTCATCCGTTATCTCTGATTTGTGTCACGTGAGACGACTGCTCACACCCATAAACTCTCCAGGTTTTCGTATCGGGCGGGTTGCGTTTTGGAATCTGTCATAATCTACTTTGTTAGGACCAATCAAAGGACACACCAACATGGCGTCTAGGGGGTTTACGTCCTGACTGCTTTGGCAGAGTTGACGGGTCTGTAGCATGTTGTGGGCGATGTTCATGTCGAATGAAGCGTACAAGATGTCAAAAATTCGCATTTGGGAGATAGAGGGAAGAGTTGATTATTGAAAATGTTGACTACACACAGTGCTTGTCAACGATGTTGGAAATATATAAAAATCCATTTTTATATTAAATTCTTATTTTTAATTATTTATTTTTACATATATATTTTTCGAAAATATTTTCTTCAAGCATCATTGACAAGGAATGAACTACACAATCAAAGGTTAAAGTTCAAATTCCATCCAGGCTTGCGGTTAATGACACTTGTGGTCTAGTCATGCATCATTTCCTGCTAGCGCTGAGCCATGGTATTACGCAAGTCCTGATGCAAAACTACCAGTTCAGTACAATATTATTATCGGTATGAAAATGTCTGGTCAATACCGTATTTGACCTAGTTTGTATTCAAGTTCTGTTGGCAGCCCGCAAAAAGGCAGATATAGATAATCAAACTCTTTGATTTAGGATGAATTCTTCTGGGGATTGTGAGATGCTCGATTTTGAGGACGGTATGTCTTTAATGCTGTATGTACAGTCTGTCCACTGTAAGATGGACCAATCTCTGAGGAGGAGCTCTGATACAATAGTTGAGGCTTCGATATATTTGAATCTATTTGTCACTTTATATATTTTTTGTAATACAATTTGGAAAGTTTGGTGTTTGTTTTTCTTTTTCGTAATACAATTTGGAAAGTTTGGTGTTTGTTTTTCTTTTTCGTAATACACTTTGGAAAGTTTGGTGTTTGTTTTTCTTTTCTTCACCGTTCCAATATCCGAAATTTGTTCACATTTCCATTTTTTCTTTCTTTTCTTTGTCTGATTCCGAGACAGAAATTATTTGAGAATTTTAAGATGGCCGACATCTTTGATAGAGATTTCCTTTAATTTGGTCAGATGAGCAATGTGGATGTCGTAGAAACAGATTTTTTTATCAGAGATGAATCTGCTGTGTCTGTGTTCAGGCACAATTTATCAGAGCGTCGTAATACAATCATCATGGTTCCTGCCCCGATTGATTTCAGGTCCCGCAACTCTTGCAAACAACGCGATCTGTCAGACCTCTAAAACCAGCAATCTCTATTCCCAATTGAAACACCAGCCAGTCAATACAACGTACACTGTTTCGGGTTTTGATTCAGCTCTCGAGAAAAAAAAAGAGAAAAAAAGATTTTCCCTTCTTCTTTACAGACAATTTACTTTGCACAGATTAGCCAGGTCCGTTCTTGATTCGTTCACTTCAAAAGTTCGCCCCGGAATTAATGCCCATGAGAGCGTCTCCATTCCACAGCTTACAACGCTTCATCTAATTGTGTTTTCTCTTGCAGCCTATCATTTATTCCGTTTTCCAACTGACGGGAACATAAGTGAAATAATCTCGTTTCGTAGGGAAATTTAATCGTTTTAATAATATTGCAAATGAAGAAGCATGGGAATTTTACGTTAAAATATATCCAAAACGCTTTTTATTTTTAAATCCCAAGACCAATATTATTTTATATTTTTATTGTATTTGAAATTGAAAGCGGATCTTTCTAGGGATTTTTGGCATGACCGCCAGTGCGATAATCTCCGTTTCAGACTCCCATCCCGATTGTGTTATCAGGGTCGGTGAGAACTTACCTAACATTCGTCTGCAGGTCCATTAACGTAATAAACGTCCACATCTGCGCAGTGTTTCATTTCACAGGGATCACGATGAAGTCCAGGAAAAGCCAGGAAATCCCACGGGATCCCACAGTAGTTAGATTACGCAGTCTGATAGATGTTTACATGAAAGGTGCTCATGTCTCGAAACGGCGCTACGATTCATGGTTCCGAGTTCCGTGTATCGAGTTTATAATTGTCTAGGGAGAATTGAGAGCTTGTGGTAATAATTTGCAACCTTCAATTTTGTCCAGAATGTAGTTTTAGAACGAAGTACGAGAAAATGAAGTAACAGATCTATCATTTCAGTATGATTTTGAGGAAAGAAAATGTAAGAATTGAAAATACTGTATCATTATCAAAAAACAATTATTACTGTCTTTTGATACCGGTATATATTTTAATTTATTATACGTGTACATGTATTCATGGATATTAATAATATGCATTGATCTATATTGAAATAATTTTATGTAAACTATTAAATATGTTTATTCCTCTTGGTTGATGAAATGATCATCTGGATACTTGGACAATATAGATACTTTATTGGCAAGATTTCGAGATGAATTACAGGATTTATTTCCATTCCGTTTGTCTCTTTGAAGCCGTTTAAGATATTCCTATTATTATTCCTCTATGATCTCATCTTGGATATCGTGTTCAAATCATGACCCATTTTCTTTTTTTACGAGATACTATCACAGGTTGAAAACTGTGAGAATACTTCGTTTTCCGCTCGGCTGATCTTGCCAGATTTCATCAGCTGGGAATGCTTTTTGATCAATATGAGGACTCTTGGATACCTCTGTATTACTATTCCTTCATTATTTCCGGCCGAGCGTAACTCGTATGTGTGGCGTATGTTTCTGCTTGCGGGACGTAATTCGGAATTCCCCCCGAGACCCGAGGCCGTTTCGATTTCTTGTCCAGTAACTACCGTCCTGGCAACGGGTCGTACCATTTCAAAGTGCGGGGCGAACAGGTGACGATTTTTACCACCTCGTGACTCGCATACAAAGAATCGGAAAGTCTTTGAGGTCGAAAGCATCCAATTGAAAAGTTCTTTGACTTTCCCGACTGTACGTCACTTTAACAAGAAACAAGGGTTTGATGTCTTTGTCAGTCGATGTACGAAAGTCGTAGTCATTCGGAGTTTATGATAGAACTTCCGTATCTCATTCTTCTCATGATTGGTTTTGCGTTTATGATGTCGTTTGAGTTGGTGTGAATCATGCGTCGTATCATCTCGGTAGAAATCAGTATGTAAGAAGACACTGGCTGTTATTTCTGGTTTACATTCAAATATCGTTCATACTGTAGAGAGCTCTATATTAACTTTTTGAGGCATTTGTACTTGTTTCCTGTCGGACATGAAACTATTTGCCATGTAGGTAAAGGGCTTGTTAATCTGGGTGATTTCACTCATCCGCTTGTGGATAATATCTGTCCCGTCAGGGCGGACAATCCTTTCTGTCCATCCCTGACTTATTGGTGCAAGATTGTCACTGCGACGTAAAACAATAACTCGCTCAAATATCGGGTCTTGCTCTAACATATGTAGGTACCATACTTTATCTTAAGAATTGTTCACAATTGTATCTAGCATGCGAAAAACTGTGTGATATCAAGTGCAGTAACTGGTTTTACCCAGCAGGGTTACCATTTTAGTTAAGTCTATAAGTGTTCAAATCCAAGGATTGTTACAAATGGTGAAAGATTCCCGCAGCGATGTTAAACTTCATAATCTCACCCAAAGGATGAACATGATTCTCTTACATGTAATTATTTGTATTATTATATTTCTTTTTAAATTAGAGTTTAGGTGTTTTCAAGATTCAAAGTTTAATGCACAGATATACGTAATTAAATTGGGAGTACATATATTTTTTGACCTATGTAAGGGAATAGCCAATCGATCGCCAAAATACTCTTGGTAAAATGTATTACAACTCGAGCTTGACCCACTTACCAAGCACATCTGGTGAGGCAATTTATCATGGTCGAGGTACCTGGGTCAATCGGCCCAAATTACCAAGTGACACAAGACAGATATAGCTTGTCCGTGATTTGTGTTATACATAAAACCAAAATTATTCTCAAAATGACAGCACTGACCAAGGTTGGACATTAATTATTCCTGAAATATATTTTCCAAGACATTGGCATTGGCAGCTTGAGTTTAATCACTTTGACAAAGTGGGAGGCTTACGGTTAGCGGTTAATTTAACCCTCTCCCTGCTGTGTTAAGCAGAGGCACTGCTCTTCAGGGCATATCCTGTTAATTTCAGCATGGAGAGAGTTAATATTATAGAAGATTTCAACATGGAGAGAGTTTAATATTATGGAAGAATACATTGATCGTTTATCGAACATTCTTTCCGTTCTCTGTGGTAAATCTACACCAGCTGTTTGAGAAAGTAGCAGTGAATTTCCTCCGCCGCGTCGACGTAATAAATGTTATGCCGAGAAGTAATGAAGGTTGTGTTCTCAGGAATTGCTCCCTGAATGTCAAGTCAATTTCCGTCCAAATTAACCGAAACGGGCGACCTCCGCTTCTAACTGCCGGCCCCGCGGACGACCTCGGAACCGCATACAATCTCTCGAAACTGCAGCGGAGGTTTACGCGAATTCCCGGGGAATTGCGGTCAGTGGCATGTCTGACCTGCGGAAAGGAACGAGCTCAGTGCCATCCCCCACCCCCAAATCTCCGAAGGCCGTCGTCGTATGCATCTGGCGCGACTGGGAACGTCGGCAGTGGTGTTTGTTTAGTTTTCATAATGAGTCTACGTGTTCTGCGACCTCTCGGGCTCCCCACGCTGCTAAATAATGATGGACGGTGTCACGTGGTAGGGTCAAGGGTCAAGTACGGCCGCTTGTATCTTGACCACTGCTGTTGGTCATTGCAGATAATCGCATCTATGAATAATGAATGAATTAATATTTGTTGTAGTAGTACTGATATTTTGTTATCGTATCACATGAATGAATGGACAAATGAGTGAGTGATGGATGGATGAGTTAATGAGTGAGTGAATAAATGAATATTTGTTGTAGTACATGTATTACATGAATGAACGAATGGACAGATGAGTGAGTGATAGATAGGTGAGTTAATGAGTGAGTGAGTGAGTGAGTGAATTAATGAATAAATAAATAAATAAATAAACGATTTTACTTATAAAACAATCATCACGTATGGATGAAAGATTGCTTCTGCAATGTAAAACTCACTTACTTATAAAATGTCTGGTGTTCATTGATTAACTTCTCGATGACACTTTTACATGCTGGATTATTCGTTAAATAGTATATAAAACATATTCTTGGAAAGATGCATCAACTATGGTAATTTTAGCTGATCACAACTATGGTCATTGCACCACAACCATGGTCATTACACCACAACTGTGGTCATTGCACCACAACTATGGTCATTGAACCACAACTAGGGTCATTGCACCACAACTAGGGTCATTGCACCACAACTAGGGTCACTGAATCACAACTAGGGTCATTGCACCACAATTAGGGTCATTGCACCACAACTAAGGTTCATTGAACTGTAACTAAGGTCATTGCACTGCAGAGCTAACCAATTCAGTCTGTAGCAGTTGAACTGACAGTCTTACTAGTGAGCATCATCTATTGTAATGGATGTTGTGGGAGTTGGCTTTTATCTACAATTTTTGAGTCAATGAATATTACATTGACAGGCATTCATGACTATGACTTGGATTGAATGCAGTATTTACTATGATCTGCAGAATCATATTAAATGCGGACAAAATCTGATTATTGTTGTTGATGATTATTTTATTATATTGTAATAACTAAGTTCCACGAGTCCTTTCAGATTGATATTGGTCACTAGTTTAGATATAAGTACATTATTATTACATGTTATTATATTTAGTCTGGCGTGTATTGTTACAAACCCCTGTGCATCGATCTATATATAAATTGTTGTCAGTTTTTCTTCAGTCCAAACAGGGTGGGTGGTAGCGCAGTGGTAGAACGTTTGTACTTCGCAGACAAAGGTCCAGAGTTCAAATCCTGCCCCGGGGGCCTGGCATCAATGTTCGTGAAAGTTACCTTTATGACATGATATTGATAGGATGCGCTATCTGTAGTGGGAACACAGATCATCCTTGGTCTTGTCAGTACCAGCTGATGCTCGCAGGTTTACTGCAACATTCAGCACTACAGATGTTGTGGGTTTTCACCTGCCCTAAACTGACAAGTCAGTATATGAATGAATCTTGAAAGTGACTCAAAACCCAAATTAAACAATCTAAACAAAATTAAAATCAGTGCAAACAACTTAATTTTTCAACATTGAAGTTGTTGTAATGTATGTGTACAGACATCACGTGACTGTGATATCGGACCCAGGAGTGCTTGCCATTGCATTTGATCACAATAACCAGCTTTCTACAATGTCGCAGAAACCAGAGCTCAAAACTACACATCACCACAACCAGACAAGAATTGAAATTACACATTTAGTTGGCGACAGCATCCCCAAGTCCTGTGACATGGAGTCATGTTCCTCAGAACGCGGAGACGGTTTTTCCGCGTACATTTGTTCCATTGCCCTCGGGTCGTAAGAACGTCGGGCAATTACCTCATGGGAAAATGGCATCTTTGGGAGCTCTGGGAAAGATAACTATGATCTGCGACACTTTGCAGAGGACGATCCGATCTCTTCGGCCCCCAGCGTAATCAATGGCTTGGTCGTTGTTTAGGGGGCAGCTCGGATCGCCTGACCATAACATGTGGTTCTGTAACCGCAATCGGATGCAGTGTCATCATGCTAGGGCGTCTAGACGTAGCTATTAACTAGCGCTTTTCCAACGGTAAATGGGAGGTTAAAAAAAATGTCTGGTAAATATGGGAATAATGACCATCTCGTGTCGCGTGACATGTCGCTGTAATCCGATATATTATTTTTTTCAGGACAATCTCGATTTTCATCAGGGAGTCATCGTTAATAGCTATAGGTGAATCACTGGCTAATGGTTCAAAGTAATGGGCACTAATAGGGTACTTGTCGTAGGTTGGCTTTATATTCACTGACGGCCAATGCAATATTGGGCAGCGGGTGCCTCCATAGAAGGGGGACATTTTTATTTTTATTTATTAAAATATTCAAAAATCAAACCAGTAGTCTTATTTGGATGAAGACTTTGTTCATAATTTAAGTATAAGTATGTTTGTACTGTGGCAATGCAGTTGTTATCCTTGGTCAGTCAGTACCAGCTGGTGCTCGCAGGTTTACTGCAGTGCTATGGCGTATGTTGCGGGTTTCCTCCTGTCCTGTCATGTCCTGTCCTGTCCTGACAAGCTGTAATATAAATGAAAGAATTTTGAAAGCGACTCTACACCCTAATTATTTTTTTAAATATCCTCAAAAATGATACGACCCTCTGGATGTGCAAGTCGGCATTTCTCAAAATGGTCGTAATGTAGTCCCCTCCTAAATCAGAGCTATGCCGATCCTCGGATTCGAACCCAAGTTGCTTTATTGTGAATTCACTGCTCTACTGAAGGGTGTAACCTCTGGCCAAGACCAGTAGGAGCATCTTGTATCAAACCCAGCTACAACAGGCAGTGAAGTAAGCCTCCGTTTAGTCCCGGACTAACTGTACGATCCTTTAGTGAAGCACCGGCCAAATGTGTCACGTTTTGACTTGAAACTTAATGACAAACAAGACCTTCGTTATTTCTCGAAATTTCGATCCGTACCGTGAATAAAATAAACCTTTCCTGTCGCACAAATTGCCAAGCGCAGCGACGGCATTAGAATTGAAACCTCTTGATTTTCAGCTGGTTCTGTCATTAAGCTTTGTTAAGATAGGGTTATGTAAGTCTTAAAGAAGCGGAATCGGTTTTTTTCCTTTTGAAAATAATTCGCTGTGAAGAACAAGGATTAGACTGAAAGCTTTGAAGGATGTGTTTGAAGTTCAACTAGGCATGCGGATAGCATAAATTTTACGTAGTTCACGATCATTTATTTTTTATTACGGCCGCTAATGGACAGTGGATCCTAGCAGTAATGTTACATTGAGCCCGAAGGAATCGCTTTCTGTTTCCTAAAGTGTGTTTTTAACAAGCACCATCACATGTCCTGTCGCATGAAACTTTATGTTCATTTGTCAGTATCAATTTCGAGAACACTGACATTTAGAAAATGACATGTTACAATGAGGAAGTGTCTGAGACATAAAACCAGTTTAAGCAGTTGAGGTACAATGCTATTTGTTATTCATGTAAAGTTGATGTCTTTTCGTACATTCTGCGGGTATTTCTGTATGCTTATTGTTTGTAAACCTGAAATTTGTTTTTATAGTTATATGCTTATGCAGTCTATAAATAGAACAATAATTATTTTTTTAAATAACGTTATTGCTATGCTGCATGCTTTTTCAAAACAACTTATAATGAGACTGTAGGTTGTAGAGGATAACATATTAGAGATAACACATTGGTCTACAAGGTTCAAGTTCTGAAACATTTATCTTTCAATCAAATTTAGTAACTGTGATACACAGTTGCATTTTCAACAGTTAAGAAACCTATTACTGTTTTCACAATAACTGGAAAATGGAAGTATGACTTTAATAATTATTGGAAGGATCGTTGCCAAATCCGGTGCAATGATCTCTCCCCTGTCGTCAATGCCAATGGCAACAGGATACTTGGCTCTAGCGCCTACCTAACACCTTCATTGTATTCCTATGAAGACAAAACCCAATACATCACACAGGTAACTTACTCAGTCAGACCTGACAATGACTCCATATTACAGGTCGCTGATCTACGTAACCATGGCAACAGTTAGGAAATGCGTAATACGACGTTTATGAATGAGTTGTGTGGTCGACAGGTCAATTTGTTTTTGTGTACGAAGACAAAAAAATGCTTGCAGGAAATTGAGATGTTATATATTTAGGTTGAGGCAGTGCGAAAATGTAGTTATCTGCCCTTGATTCTGGTCCTGTGAAGTGCAGGATATGAGGATATGTGCGATTATTTGGAAAATAAAAAATTGTATTATTTTTTTGCGAGATGTTACGGTATAATTATTCAATCATGATGATGAGAAATTGTACTCTACTTTTTTAATTATTTCAAACAGTCGGCGCATCCTATCATGACCGCATCAGAAAGATAACTTCCACGAAACATTGATGCCGGGCTCCTGTGACGGGATTTGAACCTGGGCCTTTGGCTCCGAAGTCCAAAGATGCCATTGCACTACCACCAGCAAATCAATACACCGGTGTTGGGGTCCGTAGTCTGACAACATGTTTACGGTTTCCTGTATGTGTGTCAAATGTCGCCATCGTCCAGAGTACTGTCCGCAATCTTATTAAGTGGAACGCCAAGAATAGCGTCATCACTGATGTAGATCATATTTAATATTAATTGAAGTCTCCTAGCTTTATTTCTGACTGTCTGGGAGCAATTTTTCAATATTCATGATATTGTCTGATATTTAAGGATTGATTGTCATTTTCTTTACGTTCATAGAGGTATGAACGGAAAAACCGCGAAGCGGTTCATACAAAAGTTTGCACATCGGTTTTCATACCTCGATGAACGTAAAGAAAATTACAGTCAATCCTTATAAATAAATTACGTAACAAATTGGTGCAGATTACATTCATTTGAATGTCTG
>JAVCKZ010057522.1:0-30579 GCA_034780755.1 Lepetodrilus elevatus | reverse complement strand
ACTAATTAATTCTTTATCGTCGCAAATGGGTGAAAGATTCCCGCAGCGACGTTAAACTCCATATTCACTCACTCACATAGTATCCAACATATGATATCCAATACAAATTATATTGTTATACTTGTAGCATCTGGTTTGACTGGCAAAGGATGAGATACACATTTTCATGTTCATTTGTCCAAGCTAGTTCTGATTTCATTGTCTTGTAGACCTCTAGTTCTAACAACAAGAACAGTTTTCAACTAATACTATTAATCAGATAATAGCCTTGGGTAATATTATAGGTCAAAATGCATTATGGTTTTGGCTGAGTATGATGTACTAGTATGATATACCTGTCTACATCTCAAGTGGTTGAGAGCAGATTTTTATGTCCCTGCTGGCAAGGGCTCTAGCAGGTCATTGTTTGACAACAGATGGATACTTCTAGTGGTGAATAAGAGACATGGCATATTGTTACTACTACAGTTGTATATTAAATTATCATGGGACTATATGTATGGATGATTTTCATGAGCACCTGTTTACTGACAAACATGTACTGGTTTCATTCACTTGGATGGGATAGCTCAGTGAGGAGAGTGTCAGATAATGCAAATACAATTCAGTATTCCTCAATTCGGTATTCCTAAAAATATATGTTGAGTTTCTTTGATTTTGTTTTGGTTTGTTTTCCTGAAAAAAAATAGTGCATGTTTTTCAAATTTAATTTCATACCGCATTTATGGTTTTGTTATTTCCCCTCGAGAATTAAACTGGGCCAGCCAAGTTTCGTTTGAGTGGTTCAAGGATATGGTCTGTTTGATCCACAGATATATTATACAGACGTGTATGTGGGATATGTCCCTATTATTCCATAGTGTCATCTGCGCATTGTTATGGAAATTGATAGCCATTTTTTAAGTACAATGTTGTAAGATTGTGTATTGTAAAATCACAGACAACTTATTCACACCATTGAAGCATGACAGATTGCTGGTATAGAAGCTTGAATTGAAAAGGATGAGTTTGACGTGTTTAATGTTCATTCTACACGATGGCCATTAACAAGTTTTAACCATCTGTCTGTTAGTGGCAACCATTGAGGCCCTAGAAAGCCGAGATTTGTACAAATCTAGACATTAAACTTGTTAGATGGCTAATTTTATTAAATGGACATGCAGTTAGAAATACTATCCCTGTATTTTCAGAATGTGCAAACAGATAGATGCTAAATTGGATATATTATATCTACATTATTTTGACAAAAGGATCATCTTCACTGATATTTATTTAGCATGCAAAGAGATTTTTTTCACGTTGTTATCCGCCTACTTTTGCAACTATTACTTAGGTTTTGTTGATGTTCTTGCGGTCTTTGTAAATATTACGCAACGTGCCTGGCTTCGCTGGTTACACACAAGGTATATTATGTTTCAAAGGTTAAACCCTTGTAATGTGAACTTCACATGGAGGCAAGATGAACCCTAGTGTTTGCCGAGTCATATCGGTGGCTAAGAAAATATACTTGTTGAAAATAATAATAAAGTAATCTGATGCTTAAATCAATTATTTTGTATGCGTCGTGATGACTTATTAAATTGGATCATGTGACATCCATTTCCAATGTGCAGGGTTTCAATTTTTGAGAGTCCTGGGACGCATGTTGATATATAAATAAAGTGCGTCCAAACTTAATTTTATTTTTGCGTATAGGACGCAGGATTGTGCGTTAGGAGAAACCCTGAATGTGTATATTGTATTATAAACAAAATTATCAGAGTTGTATGGGGTATGTAGATACACTGAAATATCTGATTGTTTTTTCAAAATTCCAGGGGAGGTAATTCAATCACTGGTCATGATGGAATTACCTCCCCTAGACACACTGAAACCTCGTGCGTGAGAGAAACAGAAGTATATATACATTAAGCATGGTTCATTAGCTTTCAACTTGCACAACCAAAATGACCCTCAAGACAAAATTACAACTCAAATTTAGCTTTGTAGAGTAGGTCATTGTAATTCCAACCACATTTATCTTGTTGTTTTTAGGTGAAGTATTGAAAGAAAAGTTACATTGCCTTTGATTTGCCAACCATCAAGATACCTTTGATCTTTGGCTCCAAGATGTAGTTTATATCTGGAAAGAACATTATTTTCAAGTGGTCGGAATTACACTTGTAGTTGGAATTACACCAAGCTACTCAGCTCAGCAGGTTAATTTTGCATAATTTTTTGGACCTTCTGCAATGCATTTTAGGATCAAGAAAGAGTCAAATACACAGGTACTAGGGTGTCGTGCTGATACTGGTTGAGACATTCTGGTTACGCTGTTCAGATACTAGTGCACGCCAAGAGAGAGTCAAATGTGCAGGTTTTTGTGTGTACCGGCGAATACTGGTTATAAGATGTTCAGATGTTGATTTTCAGATACGAGTACATACTTCAAAAGAGAGACAAATATGCAGGTTTTTCTGCATTGTGTCGGTTGCTGGTTAAGATATTCATATTTTATTTTTCATATACGAGTGCACACTTCAAGAGAGAGATAAATATGCAGGTTTTTCTGTGACAGCGCGAATACTGGTTAGGACATTCAGATTTCATTTTTCATATACGAGTGCACATTTCAAGATGGAGACAAATATACAAGTTTTTCTGAGACAGCGCGAATACTGGTTGAGATTTTCAGATTTTACTTTTCAGATACTAGTGGATACTTAATGGATACCTAAAGTTGCTGTGCAGTGTTGTGTACGTGTTGTCTGACAATGGAGTCTAATGGTGGCAGTGCGGGGAGCTCTACCAGCAGTCAGGATGACATTGAGGAGGAGGTTGCTGGCTTCATGCTCAAGATCAAAGAGGCACAAGGTAAGGGAGACCACCACTGTGCGGAGAGAACGTTAGCTTTGGAATGGTAGTGTAAATCCGTTTTCAAGATTACTTTACTCATACCACTGATTGTCAGTTAATGGCAGGGGGAACTTTACCCGCAACACCGGTAACACAGAGTGCTGCAGTAAGCTCACAAAGATTGATGCGGGACTGTGTGATGAGTTTGAACTCGGAACCTTTGGATCCAAAGTCTGACAATCTACCTATTATGCTCTACTACCTGAAAACAACAGGGGACTATTCTCGGAACGTTCTTACGAACTTCGAATAAGAACAGTTCATAACCATACTATAATCATCATTAAGATTGTAATATGATCGTAAGAACGTTTTGAGAATGGGTCCACTGGTTCTTGCTTTGGTTCAGTTACCATGATTACCAGAACATAATAGCAAACTAGTATTGTGGATTCAGAAACAAATGTTCTCGTCATCTGACAAGTTGAGTATGTCCAAGGAAATATTAATTTTATTGTATAAATATGTGTGTGTAATATATCTGTACAAAACCTATTTTGTATCTGCTATTGGAAGGTATGCTATTTGATGTATTTGTATACTTTGACATCAATACTAGAGATAATCCCTCTGAAGTAGAATGGTAAAGGTTTTGTCAATGATCCCCAGACATATACCCTATTCAGAAAACGATCTTTGATTTGCACAATCTTGGACATCCTAATATGATCATTGTTTACACTGCCTCTGAAGTGACATAAGAAGACTAATGGTGGTTTAGGTAGACGTTATTGATTGCAGAATACGTCAGTCTGGAATATGGTATTGGCTTCACATCAATGCGATTTTGTCTGATATATGTTACCAATGACTTCCTGTGTCTTGTAGATGGGGAATTTGTGTCAGGTTGTGGTCATGGAATCTGATTGGCTGAGGGATTGTTGCTATAGGTAACCGTGCTTATGTATTTAGTGCGATAAATGTTCATTCAGAATAAAACCTTGACTCAAGTGCATGTTACACATGATAAATGATAGTTTGAATATTCATACTGATATTCATACCCCTTTAAAATCACACTTAATAATCCTACTTGACAATCAAAATAATAATCCCACTTAATATTCCTACTTGACAATCCTATTTAGCAATCCCACATAATCCCGTAACAAGAGCTCTGTCATTCTAGATGAAAATCTGATATGCTGTCAGCTCAAACCATAGGGTACAAATTGCAGTCCAGGCAGCACTCTGCTCACAGTTGTGGTTATTGTATGCACTGGCTTAATTTTTATAGCTATACTGCTGCATCCACCCATAACCTGTGACTGTCCTCTTGTTCCCACCACACTGCACCTCTCCTGGCAAGTGCCCACAAATCGGTCTAGTCTGCAGTGGTGGAACCAGGATGACTTCTAGTAGCTGTTGATGGGAACTAATGCCTCAGTAAGATGTATGCTTTAGCCTCCAGCCCTTCAGCTTCATGGCCCCCATTTCTCTAGTTCCTCAACCCAACCCTTGTGCCAACCCTCATGTTCATCCATCCAGCTGCTCACCTGTACCCCTATTACACCCCATCCTCCAGCCCGCCACTTATGCTGCTCTCTCTCTCTCTCTTTTTCACACATGCATGCATACATACACACACACACACACACACACACATACACACAGAGACTCACACACAGACTCACCACAAACAGACAGATAGACAGACCAGACAGGCACACACACACACACACACACAGACTCACACACACACACACACACACAGACACACACACACACACACACAGACAGACAGACACACAGACAGATACACACGCACACACACAACACACAGACACACACACACAGAGACAGAGACAGACATACATCACACCCTCATGCCCCCAACACCTTTTCAACCACCATCCTCCATCATACTTTTTAATAAAATAAATCACAAATGATCTCCTTTGACACGGTGGTCTTCTCGCCCCTGGAGTGTGTCAACACTGATGCTTATCCCCGAGTGTTGGATGTCTCAGCAACAGACAGACTCTTGTCCTGGGACGGTCACACTACACTCACTGGAGGTGCTTCACCTCCACCTCCGGAATATGTACACCTCCAGGATACACCCCAACACAGAGCGAGATTACACCCCGAGTAGCGAAGTGCTTCAGTTACCCACTAACCTCAGGGTGGAAATACATATATAGTTATAGTCTGACTTTGATAGGTATTTGATAACAACGTGGAATGCGATCACCTTGTAATGGCATCTGTATACTGTTAGAATGCACAATGGTCTCGTTGTTTTTCAGAGACTTTGTGATTATATTTTTTAGATTTGATCTCTTGATTTCCGTGTAGGTTTTGTCTGTCACGATTTTATTATGTTACTGAAATAGAAGTAAAAAAATGTTGTCTATTTTTGGTTTGAACATGAAGTTTGGGAGTGTGCCTTTAATATCTTACCTCTTGATTCTACTTGTGTACACTGTGATTTTCTTTATCCCTGTCCCACAATGTATCTCTGTTAGTGTTTGATTTATATGCCTGTGTAATCATCTATATGAATGCTATAGTTCTTAAAGGGACAATGTATTTTTTTTTCATCAGACTGTTGGATGTAATTTTACATATGAAGATACATGATTGAATACAATTTTGAGTGTGAGCAAACTCCTAAATAGTTTTTTGACATTGTATCTAGCTTCTCTTCTTTGGCACTGCTGACCACATTGACTGTCATACAAAAGTAAGAAATTAAAGAACTCTCTGCAGTCAGAGGAAAAGAAGCTCAGGCCCCGTCTATCATGTCAATAGCGATTTGAACAACCAGAGTTACATTTGTAGCAGGTCCCTAAAATTTGACTTACCCTCCATTGTAGCTACAACTGTTCTGGGTATCATTTCTCGAAGCTCTCATATCTACTACGAGACCATAAGGAGACCATAAGGATTCTCGTAGCCATCTCCAATACATGGGAATCGTGCACTTTCGATAGCGCCATGGTTTCATATGGTAGAGAAACGATAGCCTGAGCAACAGATCCCTGAAGAAACTGGGAGTTACATGTGCAACCTTCAGGCTGGTGATGCCCCCTGCTCTGCATTGTGCTGGTTGCAAGAGCAGGCATTCCTCGGTGTTATTTTAGCCAATACAGACCTTGTACCTGCTGAGTACTCTGTGATGTATCACCACTTGACACCTGGATCCTCGCCGACCTCACACTGTTTCCCTGGTGCAATGGTTAGAGCATCGGCCCACAGAGCTGTAGGTCGAAACATGTGGTTCGAGCCCTAGTCATGTCATGCCAAAATACATTTAAATCTTCCATATTCACTCACACACCAGGCACATGATTTAGATTTGAGACCCATCTGTGTCATGCCAAAAGATGTTAAAAGATGGTACTCTTGGAGCGAGCGCCTCCTTGGTGCATTGGTTAGAGCATTGGCCCAGAGAACAATAGATCCAGGTACATGGTTTAGGTTCGAGCTCTGGTCTTGTCATGCCAAAATAAATTAAAAGATGGTACTCTTTAAGCGAGCGCCTACCTGGTGCAGTGGTTAGAGCATTGGCCAAGAGAACAGTAGGTCCAGGCACATGGTTTAGGTATGAGTCTCATCTGTGTTATACCAAAAGGCATTAAATGATGGCACTTGTTGTTGTCCTGCTTGTTGCGAGTGCCTCTGACTGTGATGTTAATGGTTGGCGCATCCCCCCAGAGAGTGGTAGGTTAAGGCACATGGTTAAACCCAAATTTAGTAAATCTCAACAACTTCCGAGTCTTAACCTCAGGTACCCTTGTCTCTGCTGCTTCTCTGCATCATGCTGCCATGGTAACTGCCTCTGCATCATGCTGCCATGGTAACTGCCTCTGCATCATGCTGCCATGGTAACGGCCTCTGCATCAAGCTGTCATGGTAACTGCCTCTGCATCATGCTGCCATGGTAACTGCCTCTGCATCATGCTGCCATGGTAATTGCCTCTGCATCATGCTGTCATGGTAACTGCCTCTGCATCATGGTGGCCATTGATGTAGCTGGTGCATGGGGTTCTGATGTGCAGCAGGGTATGCAGATCATGATTTCAGCATTAACACATTGGCTTTGAAGTACTGTATGCAGTAGACTGTGAGATTCTTATAGACAGCGATCTGGGGAACGTTGCACAGAACAGTTCTAGCTACAAATTGTACAATTGATTGTTAGGCAAAGTCTTGGTTGCATGAACCACTTTTATTGCTACAATAATTATAGACTTCATGATGGATTAGATTCATTATTTATTTACACAGGAGAAGAGGGATCCTTTTAAATTCTTATTTAAAAAAATATTATAACAACATTAGATTTGAATTATTTATGCTTCTGTGGAAAGTGATATGCTGATGGCAATCTGAAAGTCAGGTCAAAGAATGCATTTTGTAGTGACATTATCAACAATGCTTACAAAGGATGACATAAAACCTACACCATCTTGTGACTGAATAGGCAGAGCACTGTATTATGTACATTGGTGTTTAGGTGCTGCATAAATTTCAAAGGATATCAAATTGATTAGAAGAAGTAAAAACATCTTAATTTCTTTCCCCACATTCATCGTTTTAAAAACTTCCCTTTCAATGTTCCCCCGAGGCATCTTAGTGATGTCGTATCAGCTGGTATCGGTTGACTGTCAGCATGTAACACACCTCCCTGTTTCAAACTGTAGACGCAGTGTAGTCCTGAAAAATCTGTCGTCATGCGCCAGTGGCGTCGAACACATCCCATTGATGTATTTAAGCTCACAAAGTCCTCGTGCATAACTATCGGTTCTTTGCGTTCGTTCATGGAGATATAATGACTGGGTCTGCGTTTCACGAAGGGGTTGTACAAGTAGTAAATCAAGGTTAAATCATTTCCTGTTATAACAAACAGCATGGCATACGCTCTGAGTTGTCCATACCTTAGGACGGCTACTTTTCATAAGACGCATTGCTTTTGCCCAGGGCCATGTCGTTTTGGGTCAATAAATATGTTTTATCTGCAATCCTTTTGTGAAATGCAGGCTGTGTTTTCAGCAGGTAGAGACCACGCTGAGGAGAGATAGTACGGCAGGGTCTTGTCAGAGTCTGAATGATGCCAATAAATACTGTAAATCATGAAATTAATGCAAGCAGAATACTAATGCCAAAAATGTGACCATCGCATTTAATTGCTGCGCATTAAAGGTAAAACCAGGGGAAAAAATTGTATGGAGACATGGCCGTTCGCATTTTATTGGTATCGCATTTGCATTTAAAATCTAGAGGTCGCATTAAATTAGTGACGCATTAATTTTGTGATTTACAGTATTCAAATCTAGATTTATTTATTACTGTGCAAGATTGGGAAGAACGTCAGTTCTTTAAAGGCATACTATCACAGTTGATAGACCTGTATAATGGACAAACTAATTACAATCTGAGACTCATTATACTTGATTTATCCATCCATCCATTTTTGTTAGAAAACTGATTATAGATCTAGACGTTTTTATTTCATGTAAAACTTTTATTTTCACAGCATGGATACAAGAATAGGATGAGAAAGAAAGTAGAAGAATAACAATGTACATATTCTAGTAATACACAGTGAAACTAAATTTATGGTTCACATGACATCTTCAGAATAATAGGTTTAATGGTTATATTGTGGTTATGGAGACATCATATTTCAATAGTCTTTCTATGCTTCATAAACTTGCTTTGTACATATTGAAGCGGAAAATATAATCGCACCTGTATGACCATTTACTAGACAAACATAAACCATAGACTATGTTTTCTGTTCTGAAGTATAGAGATAAACAAATTGCTTTTAGCATTCAGTATGAGCTTGTACATATTGGAAGACTAAGTAATCTAAACATGCTAAAGCGAATGTAATTAAAATTATACTTTTTTCATTCATTCTCAGCGATTAGGAATGCATAACCATGATATCCCTGCAACCTTGGAAACAAAATTAAACATTCTGGAACATGAAAATCACGACTTCAAAAAGAAACATAAGATTTTTATTAACTTGAACATGCTCCACCATCAAAGGCCCCCTTCAACGAAGAACTCTGCCATGTGACGTCATGACACGGCTCCACATTTTAATGACAAGAAGCGATGTCCTTTATATGTGTCCTTGAGGTCCTTCAGATGTCGTGATCAGACGGCTGGTCGTACATATCAGGTCTGGCAGGTGTGTGTACAGCATGTAGACATGGTCTAGAGCAAGGTGGACACATGTTTTTAGCTTGTACATTGCACTTCAGAAGTTGTTCATTTCACTGGTAGTGGTGGCTGGTGATTGAGGTGTCTGGTTAAAGCCTTTGACAGGAAATAACGTGTTACTGATCAGAGGCTCCATAGTTACAAAGTTTCCTCTTTACGTGACCAACTTAAGAAGAGACATTAAAGATTGTTTATGTATACTCCCCAGGGAGTTGAGCAGTGAAATGAGTGCACATTGATCCATTGCAAGCTTTTGAGCATGGATCTGGCACAATATAAATATACATATGATATGTGTCCTTAAGGTACATGTTTGCCCTGGTTTCATTGTAATGTAACCATGGATTGGTTGTAATGTAATAATGGATGGATTGTAATGTAACCATGGATGGGTTGTAATATAACCATTGATGAGTTGTAATATAACCATGGATGGGTTGTAATGTAACCATGGATGGGTTGTAATTGCCATGGATGGGTTGTAATGTAATAATGGGTGGATTGTAATGTAACCATGGATGGGTTGTAATGTAACCATGGATGGGTTGTAATGTAATAATGGGTGGATTGTAATGTAACCATGGATGGGTTGTAATGTAATGTGCAGCACCGAATGGCGCCCGAATATCGTGGGGATATAAATAATGTTGATCTATTATACAGGTTGTTGAGCATGTTGAGAGTCGGGCGGTATTTTACTCACTGCTATACCTGGCATCAAGTTCACTTTCTTCATGTTCTTTATTCGGTCTAGCGGCAGTTTCCTTCTTGGCAGAGGCGCCATGATTGCTATCACTGGAAACTTTCTCACAGAGTTTTGTTTACAGAATGATTTGTTTCAAAATAGTTCTTCGAAGACGGTCATGCAGAAGGCGATAATTCACGTAGGAATCAGTTTGACAATTGGCAGCATTCTTAGAACGTTGGTTAAAAATATTGTTGGTACATGATTATTTAACCTAAAATTATGACCATTATAAATTTTATACAATTTCATGGTACCTGTACTCACACTAAACAAAAGTGTTAAATCGTCATTAAAATCAAATTATTGGCAACGCAATCTGATTGTTCTAACCAGGTGTGAAACAAAATGCCCCACATCTTATCCAAACCTCTCTTCAAGCCTGTTTGAAGTTTTATCAGTGTTGCAGTCATTGAGAAATCGAGAGTGCTCAGGGAATCGAGGCATCCCCCCCAGCCCTCGCCTGCCAGCAGGTATGAATGTTCTTAGCAGATGTTGTTGCTTGTCTCGGGTTGCGAGCCTCCCCAACCATCTATCCGTCCCTCTCTATGCTCATTCACTCTGTACTGGATGCCGAGAGACACCGGTGGAGTTATAGACTATCCATAGTCTCAGAGAGACAACAACGAACACCCACACCATCCCGAAACTTCGTCCCAAAGCACCGGCGATATCATCATGGCACTCTGCGGCCTTACGGGCTTCCTCTTCCAAAATGTGCCACAATCAGAACCCATGTGTTAACCTTGTGCTTTAAGACAGTGCTACGATTTCACTGGCTGGCTCTTTCCAGCTTGTTATCATACCAGGAGATTACAGATTTCTCCCTCTCATTCTTACCCTCTCTCTCGCGCTTTCGTGCATCTTACATTTTCTTTTGGCACCTGTAGAGAAGTGTATACTAGGAGGGGGGGAGGAGGAGGCGGAGGACAAGCCAGCGAAAGGGTTCTGGAGTTAGTGTGGCACAAGAAAGTTTTCTACCTGGGGTGGCCCTGGAAAGTTTGTGGATACGTATACCTGTGTGTCGAGGATTCTGTTATCGGTGTCGCGAGTTCTGGAAATGGATACGGAGGTCGGTTCCGAGACATTGGATCCGGAGGAATCGGATAGCGGGGAGGAAGGAGATGAGACGATGAAAGCTCCCAGCGAGGACCAGCCATTACAAATGGCCGACTACGAAGAGATAGCATGGGAGGAGGAATGTAAGTACTAAAGTAGCGCTGGGACAGGTGATGAATTGTCGGTGACATATGGTCCATCTGGAAGGAGGTTGCGATCTTGCCGATATTTTGTTGTTGTTTTTTTTCTCTTTTTTTTTCTGGTCTTGAAAGATGACGAACTCATTCTGTAAATCGTCTATCCCAATGTGTAATAGAAAAAAAATAACCATCACTGTCAAGGTAACTGGTTTGTTATTCATCTCTCCCGTAGCATTAGCAATGTTTATACAGTTGTCAACTGGAACTGGTCTGGATGTAATTATGTATAAATAGAAAAGATGAAAGGGCCAAAGAGTCGAAGACTTTTAAAACTAATAAAATCATAATCAGAACACGATCTGGCCCCAAGATTGAAAAACGTTTTGAGTACGCTTTCACGCTTAAGCTCAAATTTTATTTTGGATTTGTGAACAAAACTTTAAGTTGAGCATATTAAGCAAAACTTTGTAATCTCAGGGCCTGATATAATCAGATATGAACGTATTCAATGAACACATGCGCGTCTTTCTCATCAGTCTGGTAATTATTGCCAGGTATACAAGTAATGCTAATAACTTTGTAGATTGCGTCTCTTCAAATTGACTTTGGAATATGCGCCGAGATGATTACGTTTCCATGGTTACCAAGAACACATCAAAGGTTCTTGCAAATTCTTTCGAAATCAGAATTGTGTAATTTATGTATGAGTTGAAGACTTGCGGTTAGAAAACTTTGTCACGTTAATGTAGGTATAATTGATGGGTATGGTATGGATGAGGTCATTAATTAGATTTAGCCGTTGACCTCAAGTTGCCATGGTTACACTGTATACATATCTTGTGACTGACTGGTGATTGTTTAACTCTCTCCATGCTGGAGGCAACCGGAGATGCCATAAAAAGCAGGGAGAGGCTTAAATTAATGTGTAATATTTGATTAACTATTTTGCAATATTTTATCCATTTAAAAAAAAATGAAATGCTGAATTATGCACAGCACGGTTCTTTTAATTTCATCTGTTGTTGCCTGTATCAGATTTCAATGCAGATAACATTTATTCTTTCATTTAGATATTTGAAATTTGCGATGTTACATTTATCATGTTTCTATACCTGAAGAATGGCTGCTCCTTAAACATTTGGGTTTTAGCTTTAAAACATTTAACTCCAGATTTTCAAGGCAAGTGTATAAATATGTATGGATTTGATTATAAATGTTGATTCACGGCAGCCAATTTGTGATGATTCATGACAATTATTTACATCTGTGTTGTGTCGAGTTTTGCATTTAATTATATAATTGTTTATAATGGAAAATTATCCTCAGAACTATCAGTGCGCAGTCTCAGTCATTCTGTGATGGTATTTAGGGTTCAACGGCCGCGTCCAGTGTTGCTGATTTAGCATTCGGTCACGCATACTAGCAGGGAATGCAATGTATGTCTACATAGTGAGTAGTTATCTTGTCCTTGGTTTATCTGTACTGCGTACTGTCTCACGGGCCTCACTGTAACACAAGGTTGTTGTGGGTTCTCATCCCACCATAAACAGACCCCGTGCAGCACTGCTGACATCCTGTGGAAAAAAAGATTAAAATAGAAACCCGAAACTCCAAACAAATCCAACGAAACCCTCCCATCATCCTAAAAGCAGAAAGGTATATCTACAGGTAAACCAACCGGTTGCCTTTTTAATCCAATCAGGCGATCTAGAACACAATGTTCAGGTGTTCGAGGTATGTTCAAAGCATTGAGGGAAAAAAACTATAGTGTTGTCTGAGTAAACACTGAACCCGCAAGAAGGTGCGTGATTCGTGTACATAGTATTCTATCACTAAATAAACACCATCAAGCCGAATACATACAGATAAAAAGCATCCATTTCCCGTCTGTCGACTTGACTTCCACCGTTAGCCCCTACCTTGCCCCGCCTTAAATGATAACCGGGACATCTCCCCCTACCTGCTTCCTCTTTCCCCCTCCCTCCCCCATCGCAAACCACAATGGAAAGGTGTCATCTGACCTTCAACCTTATAATCCCCACGTTTTGTAGAAGTTGACCCCCAAGGTTTGTAGAAGTTGACTAGGGGCAAGGTTATTATTATACTTACTAGATAAAAGAGTTCCTAAAGAAAGACTACTTTCTATGTTTTATTGCCATGATAATATGGGGGTGAGGATTGGTAAATATAGGCTTGTCTATATCGAATAATTGACTGGTTAGATTCTGCTGATTGTGCTGAAAAGGAAAATAGCGGGAACATAGAAACCTGGGAAGGTTTTCGTTAAACATGTTAAATGTCTGGAAGAAAAGAAGTTAAATGTCAGCATAGTGTTCTGAGTGTCACGAGATGACCTCAATGCGAGACGACCTCGACGAGATGACCTCAACATTATGTTTGACAACCTTCAGGCAGTGTTATATTCGTAACATTTAAAGAAAACGAAAAGATATATCACATGTATCAGAAATTGTTAGTATTGTTATCTCAATATATCACAATATAGCTTATTCATTAGCTTAATTATTGCATGTACTTCACAATAAGCTCAATGTCTAAAATTCATATTTCTAACTTAGGCCTATTATATCAAAATTCTGTGAATTGACATTTTTTAAATGTGAGCACACGCTAAAAAAAAGAAAAGAATTTAAATCGTAAATTGAGCTATATATTACATTTTTTAAAAATGATGTTGTATGTTTTATAATTTAATTTAATTTAAAGGCCAATTAACTCTATTCGGTGCAGTTTCAATTAAGCTGATGTGCTGCCGTTTGCCTGAAAACATATTCCATCCTTCAATAACGCTGATAAAACATGTAGAGGGAAGTTTATGCTTATGGTATTATTAAACCTCTGAACGAAATGTACTAGGAAGTAGGCAATTATTTCTATAATTAATAATATATATATGTGGATGAATGAGTGTTCTAACACTTCCTGTTGTGCTTGAGTTGTGGTACATTACAAATGTTCAAGATGCGGATATATACTCGTGTGTGATTCAATTGGCAATATTTATCAAGATACATTATTTTTATAATTGTATTTGTAAAATGCTTGCTCCTTGGTAATGCTAATGGTATTTGGTACTCATATCATGAACCCATGGATTATATTTATTATGCTTATGTAACCACAGGAACATACCTTTATTTTTATATATTCATGGATTCATAATGTTCTATCCACAACTTTTCAAATGTATATTAATATATATACATATATACATGATGATATTTAAAAATCTAATAATAAATAGAGATTATTAACCGAGTGTCTTTAGATATCGTATATATCCTGCACTTGGGAATAATCTTTGTATTAGACAAGCTTTTAGAAAGATTATTGAGGTTTAGAGCTGCTTTTAAGATTCTTTCACTTTAAATTCTTATTTAAATAATTAATATAAAGCTAAACCTGACATTTCTGTAACATAATTTCAATGTAAAATGTATTCACTTGTGAATTCAAGTGTATCCGTACTGTTTGAGACGTGTGATTGCTCTTGGTTAATAGTATTGACATAAATGGTAAACCGACACTCAGAAATGTCAGGGAAATGACACCACAGTCGGCATATCAAGGTAAATCGATCGATTATGTAACTTTCTCCTCGAATTGTTACGGAGGGCGGTATTGACTTTGACAGGGCCTGTGTTTCAGGTGGTAAAGAAACATGGTCGATATAAGATAGCACGGGACTGTGTTATACTTATAGACAAGGGGGAGAAAATCACACTTTGTATGCAAATCTGCAGATCAGGGGCCCGTTCCACAGAACGATCATAGCGCTACGAGAATCATAATTCCAATGCGCTAACATTGAGGTACGATTCCCGTAGCGCTGATTATTCTGTGGAACGGTGGCCAGGTTCTCCCACACTTTGCAATTTTGTCTGGAGATTTTACGTGAAGAAGTCTGCGGATATTCCATTTGGGGAACATCTCAAAAATCTTTTTTTATTTATTGATTGATTGAATTAGTGCTTTTCGTCGCTGCAGGAATATTTCACTTTATAAATCTTATTAATAAATATTATGCTTGAATGTGTAAGTGTGGTATCTCAAGTAGGTTCAGTTGTCTGAGAATCGATAAGTGAATCAGTGAATTTAGAATGAGCTGCTTTCAAGTGTCAAGTTTTATTAAGAATTTACTTTTATTTTTTCTTCATCAGAATCTGATACGGACCAAGTTCATATCATTATCGTTCGCATATGGGTGAAATATTATCGCTGCAACGTTAAAACATGAATTCATTCATTCATATGATTATCTCTGGGGTTGCTGGTCCGTGGATCATCACGAGGGGTCAGAAAGCTATGTTTGAAGGGCGTGAATACGTACTGGCTTTGTACGACCTCTGTATACAGGCATACATGGTCTGCCCTCTTCACACAATATCACCAGAAGATACCACCGCCCACTATCAGTGCTGCTATAGGAAGCAAGGCATGCATGAACACCGAGTTAAAGAGAATCGTAGGATATCCTTTCACATCGGAGGAAATTGAGGAAATTTGTGTTTTTCATCGTGGTGGTGTCAATGTTGTGTCGGTCCAATGTGCTGGAAAGGATTAGTGTCAATATATGGAGGTGGAAAAAAGAAGATATTTTATTTTTTCTGGGTTGTTGGTCACTTTCTTCTTGACTGGTCCATGTAATCTATGGATGGGGGGAAAAGCTTGTATGTTTTGTCATTTAAATCCTATTATAATGCCTGTATACATCTTGAAGCAAGTCTACATAATAGGATGAACGGATTTCAGAAAGGATATTTTGAATTATTATTATTATTTTCCTTTCAGGTTTATTCTTGTAATGTACACTGAGACCTGCGTTGGTATCTCTCTTTCAATTCATGCTGAGTTCACATATCTAGATGGGTATCATACAGATATAGATAGTTCCATGATGGTTCGAGTGGACGTATAATGGATGTTTCTGCATGCGTGTGTGTTTGTGTGTGTGTTTGTGTGTGTGTGTGTGTGTGTGTTTGTTTGTGTGTGTGCCTATGTTTGTGTGTGTGTGTGTGTGTATGTGTGTGTGCCTGTGTGTGTGTGTGTGTGTGTATGTGTGTGTGCCTGTGTTTGTGTGTGTGTGCCTGTGTGTGTGTGTGTGTGCCTGTGTTTGTGTGTGTATGTGTGTGCCTGTGTTTGTGTGTGTATGCCTGTGTTTGTGTGTGTATGTGTGTGCCTGTGTGTGTATGTGTGTTCCTGTGTTTGTGTGTATGGTCTTTGTGCCTGTGTATGTGCCTGTGTTTGTGTGCATGCACGTGCATACATGTATATATGTGTGTTCCTGTGTTTGTGTGTGTGTGTGCCTGTGTTTGTGTGTGTGTGCCTGTGTTTGTGTGTGTGTGCGTGCACGTGCATACTCGTATATATGTGTGTGTATCAACATGCAATCGTACTGCTTCCTACATGAATGATGTATCTCCTATTTCACAGTACACCACCTGTCCAATTAGCATTGCCAGCCTCCAGCCACAGACAGAGCGATACTTTAGCGACGGCTGCTTCTGACAACTTTTATGGAAAGAAATATGATTTATTTTGACAAGATAGATGGAAAAAAAAGAATCAATATCTAGTAAAAATATAATTGATTACCGATGAACAGAAATATGGCCATTGGCCATTTTATTGTCACAAATATGTTACTATTCTGTCATGGATTCATTTTTGCGCTTCTGTTTCTTTTTATTATGTTTATTTTGATAATCCAATTATAGAAAATAATTATTTAAAGCATTAATTTATCAGTACCGTATGATAATTAACATAGTTTCCACCTGTCTTCAAGATTGCATATTATATATAATATCAGCATTATTACTCAGGTACATGACGTCCCAAGTTAGCTAAATGTAATCATTCACACATACACACTGATTTTATATTTAATATGAGAATTTATTTTTATTGCAAACTGATATAAAATATTTCCCCATTATCGTTCAAGAGCCTGAGATATCTTCACAAAGGATAAGGAGGGTATTATATGTCTGTGCATTGAATCACAATCCAGACCGATATAAAACATCAAGATGCCGACCTCCACACAGATGTCAAGGGTTCCTTCAAAACCTGCATGGGACCACGGACTGCCGTTTGAACAGACAATGGCCGTAGCACCTCTTACTGTTTGTCAGCGTCATCGACTCGCCATGTAACCCAGGTAGCTGTCTCCATGCACGATGCAGCCAAGATTAAATGCAATCGCGTCGGCAGTCAAGGACCCAAGGACCAAACCACAGCTTGAAGTCGGTGCACATAAACAGCGCAATCTAGAGAAATCTTCTCTTTGTTGACGCATTGTCTGCAAGTATGATAGGGCTGTGATTGTCATGGGGAAATTTTGGATTATTGATTATTGAGAATATTGTTATGTAGAACTGACATTGAATAATTTCTTCTGTTGTGACTGCAAGCAGATAACGTGAACAAAAGCCTGGATACTAAATATTATAGAAAAGAAATACAAAAATAAAAAATAATCTGAAAATATTGAATACCAGTGGGACATACTGAAAATGTATCTAGAGCTGACGTTGATAAGTTTCTTCTGTTATTACTGTAACATAGTGTAGTAAGAAAGTAAAGTGAGGAAAAGCCCTGATACTAAACTTTAAAAAAAAAAGAAATACGGTAATATGAAAATATTTAAAACCATGTCATGGGTTCCTTTAACTCACCAATAAGTTGGTTATTACACGGTTCCTCGTGTGATAACTTATACTTACATTATCTGAAGAATATACATGTTATAAATAATATAATAGAATCAATGATTAATTATTGTCCACTATTAATATACATGTAGGTCTTTTGAGCAAGTGGTTACGATTTATGCAATATCATTTTTACCTAAATATTAACACAACGTATCAGGTATATTTACAAGTTACCCATGGGTACAATCATTTATTATTCATGTCATCGATTTCACATGTAATAATAGTATGGTGTTGGGTTTTGCTCCAATTTGTAATGAGCTTGTATAAATAATATAAAATGTGTACATTGTAATATGGCTGTCAAACTGTCAATTTGATCAGGCTTTGGAAATCCATTAGACTTCTGGTCCAGATTGCTGGCCGAGACTTAATGGAAGTGTTTAACACCTAGCTGTCAATAAGCGGTTACATCACATGCCGTAACCCCTTAACAGTCATTACCCAGTCTTGTGAAGACCAGCGAACCCACGCAACGTTCCGCTTCCTAATAGGGAGACCGCCAGCAGCTAGACTACTCGACCCAGATCACTGACTGATTTCCTTGTTTAATTATGTTCAATTGCCATCGGAAACCTCATAAAAAAAAGGCAGTTTGAATTTTGAGATGCCCCCCCAAACACACAGCTAGCGACCAGAGAACATGCTGTATGGTTTGTCAACAGCAAACAGTAGCTGGTGAGCCTGCAGATAGACTGACCCACGCGGACCCAAGAGTTGGACATCGGCCGGGGACGTACCTGGTCATTTTTGTCATCTCGGGATACTTGACCCAAAGATCTTGACCAGTCACCCTCGTGTGTGCGACAAACGACGACCTCGCTGCAGCATTCGCGAGAACCGTCCAACCGCGGTCTATTGTCACAGCTGGGCAGCTAGCAAGCCCTCGCTGCATTGTTGTTGTGGTGTCATAGCATTGTTGCGAGAATTCGCCGACAACGGACTCTGTTTTTTAGATTGTACCTCCGTTTTCGCGGGTCTGCGGTCCCACGTTGCGGGTCACCGGAGAGGAAATAGATACACGTTACATGGAAGCAGTAGCGACACATGTGTCGTCACCTGCCACACTGCCGTCACGTCGCCCTGTGGTCGGAGAGCATCATCGTCGTCGCAACGGCGATTCCAAATATCTGGATTTCCACGGAGTACCTTTAAGGAAAACTTGTGTGTGTTATGTCTGAGAAGAAAATCAATGCATCTTCGTGTCGGGAATACGTGTGATATTTTTTAAAGGATAAACCATGGATAAGACAACTCTGAAGTACCAGAGAGGAAAAGGTACGTGATGATGATGATGATGATGATGATGATGATGATGGTGATGATTTATGTTTGATGATGATTATGATGATGACGACAATGACGATTATGATTAATAATGATAATGATGATTATTATTTTGATGATGATGATGATGATGATGATGATGGTGGTGTGATGATGATGATGATGATGATGACAATGATGATGATTATGACAACGATGACTCGATTTATAAGCATGATATTCTAGTTGACGAATGCTCTGATATATGTCTTTTAATTGTGATGCATTTATTATACAAATCCTAGTATCCTGCAACTTAGGCTTAAGTTGGTTTTATTTGTCACCATAATGCTTCTGCTATCCACTAAGTGATGCATGTAGACATCTAGGTTTCTGGACTACCTTTATGTTATGAAATTAAGCATATCCTGTGCCTACACTCGGGTATCCTCTACCTGTACTAGGACATGTATGTATTAACCAAGGTACCATGTACCTATCTACCTATACTTAGCTTAGGTTATCATGTACCTATACTAGGGTATCATAGATTAGACTATTCTGCATCTAGAGTAATCTTCAATGTTGACAGTCAGGCATGGTCGTAAATAATTATCTATTGAATTTATTGGGTGTACTTTTCTCCAGACATCTCAAGGGCATATGGTAAAATCAATTATGAATCTCCAACTATCAAGTCTAATGCAAATATTTTAATAATTTCATAATGGACGAATCAATATACAGGTCTTTGTCAATTTTCACGTTGAATACGATTGAATCCGAATCTTAATCGATCCTTTTAATCTTGAGTATAATCTGGAGAATTAGACACCATGACAAAACCTAAACCTTGTGTGATTGCAAATCTGAAGAGATCTAATTATGTCATAAGGATTGATCCCTGGCAGATGACATTAAAGCGGCTGTGTTCGTTCGGTACTCTAATAGACGGTAATAGCCGTCATGGACCAGTGTCAGTTTCAGCCTTTTATGTATTACGATACCAGCAAACGTTTGGAGCCACACCATGTTCTTAACCCCAGAACGAAACTTTGTATCCCAGTCTGGTCATTCTATCCACTGATGATTCCCTATTAGGGAGTCAAGGTTCCTGCAGAGAAGGTGCTTTATATTATGGGCAGGTTCGTGCAGCAAAGGGCATAGAATTTGCATGGACTTTTAACCAAGTTGAATAGGCATGACGGCAGTGAATGAGAAACTGCTTTTTAAAGAGCCCACTAGTCTTTATCATGTATGTAATATGTATCCTAGTCTACATGGTCTATGAAACTCGAGTGTAGCCTTAGTATACTGTAAGTACAAGATGCCCTAGTTTTGGTGCAGGATGCCCTAGTTTGGGTGCAGGATGCCATAGTATAGTTACAGTATACCCTAATGTATCTGTGGATAACCATAATAAAGTATTGCTTAGTATAAATACAAGATACACTAGTATAGGTACAAGCTAACCTTAGAGTTGGTAATGATGCGCTATATAAATGCAATCATGATTATTAGTATTATTGGTACAATTTAACAGAAGTATGATACCGTAGTATAGGTTCAGTATACCCTAGTAGAGAGGTGCAGTATATCATAGTCTAGTATGATACCTACCGTGGCAATGTAGTTATCATCTTTGTCAGTACCAGCCAGTACTCGCAGGTTTACTGCAACATTCAGAGCCATGGATGTTGCGGGTTTCCTCTTGCGATAAACTGAAAAGCTGTGCTATCAGTACAGGATACCAGTGTATTTGCAGCACGGACTAGGATATCATAGTACAATATACTCGAGTAAAGTTTCGTCGCAAATGGGTGAAAGATTCCTGCAGCGACATTAAACTCCATATTCACTAACTCACTCTAGTCAAGTTACACAAATACCCTAGTATACCAAGTATATTAACACAATTTGCACATGTTGATCTGCACTATCTACGATACACCTGACACGGATATAAGTTGAAATTTTATGATCGTGATATCAACTTATCTCGGCATCCCGGATAGATTGTGCAAATATGTGCATGAGCATGTGCAAACACGTGCTAAAGTCCCAGGTGATCGCAGCACTTAGGAATACGAGGTGTTAATGTTTGCAGCTCAGTGGAGTGCAACCTCTCTAGGAGATACACCTGGTGTGTTATGGTGTGTTATGGCGTGTTGCTTTATACTGGACGTGCTCATCCAGTCAAGTGTGTAATATATTTAGATAATAACCCGCAAGTTACTAGCAGTTGTGTTTAAACTGGGCCCCTGGATTGAATTGATGTTAATTCATCAGGGACAGATAACTCTCATTAGGGACAGATAACTTCTGTTTGTTGGTGTTGATGAACCCTAATTTTGTTAATGACTATGAGTGATAAATGCATGAACATTTCCTCTTTTATCATAGCTCTTTTATTGGGGAATAAAGTTAATGACGTGTAACGCATATCGTACAACCATTATCCACCAACAATATGTATATGTATCATACGTATACACATGGTTTCCACTTATATATGAGATCCTAGGGGAGAGTATCTCCATTACAACAGGGTTAGAACTTAGCTTTAAAACATACTCGCCCGAATAATGATATAAATAACAAAACATGAAATTTTTACTAGCCCATAGGATACCGTAGGAGAAATGGATCGAGCCGACGGGCGAGTGGGAACTTCTATCCCTGTGTTACAATGAGAAAAATCAGATCAATGCCAGTATTACATATGTTCTGGTTATCGACCCAATTGTCGTGATTTGTGAAGTCATGTACTAGCAAGGTCATCTGGTTATGCACTTAATTGACAACAGATATTGACGGCTTTTGATGGTGTTAATAATACCTCGTGATAGGTTTGCTTTTGAATACATTTGCATTCCGTTCGAGGTCATCTGCATTACCTAGGGAACTCCACACATGCCCTCCAAATGTACGAGTATTGTTCGAGGCTTTCTTGCCGCTTCGTAATGGTCTCCAGAAGTTAGGTCATTCAGTCTTTCCATTACTCATGTATTGCAACGGAATGTTTTCTAAAGGAAACATTTTTTTGGGCAGGTTTCAGTGGTATTTTCAAGCCTTTCTGAACCTTCCTGTTGAAAGTGAACCAAATATGTTGTATCGAGCGTAAAGCATTGTGAACAATCCGGTAGACCTTTGTTTATGGGTTTAATTTATTTTTATTATAAGTGGTTCACAATAGTTTTGTCATTGCATATGGGTGATTTAATAAAATAATTTAATAAAATAAATTGTAAAACAATAAAATAATATGAAGTAGAATGTATCTTATGCAGCAGCTGTTCAAATCTAGAATTTGGTATCTTCTCAAGAGAAGAGTTCCAAATGCTAGGAGGAATGAGCTGGTTCTATTTGTAAACAGCATCAGCAATGGTTTACTGTACTTACGGTAACCAATAATGGCTACAGACCCACCCATAACAAACTGAAATACTTTAGTGGAATATGGGATTACAAGACCCACTTACAGCAACAATAGACATTATAATATCCTACCCATGCTAGCATGTCTAATACTTACCCCCAGGTGTATAAACATGATAAATGAAGGATTCATTCATAATGACTTCTCGGCAGCTGTGTCGCCTGTTTCACTTTGAACATTCTACTTAACATTAAGCCCTTTTATGCAATTTTTCGACGTGAATATTTCTCAAATAACACGGAAATAATAATAAAAATAATATGTAGTATTCTTCCCTCCAATGCTGTGACTGTCTGATAATGTCCATCCATCCCTGGATACCAGGCTACCACTAGTACCATAATACCATGAGTACCTTATTACAATTACCATTATACCATCAGTACCATAATACCATGAGTACCATTATACAATCAGTACCTAATTACCATGAATACCAATTTAGCCACCATGGAGACAGACACTTGAGGGAATTCATGGCTAACGAACAAACCTCTTGATTTGAACATTGGTCAGTATTGTCTAGTTAACAATTGTATTGTCCTGTTAACAATGTGACCTTGACCTATGATCTCTGTAGGGAGCCCACACAGGAAGTTGTAATGAGAACTAAAATAATATTTTGAGAGGATCAATATGAATTAGTACAACGGCAAAGTTATAAATTATTTATGATTGAGATGTTACAAGAAGACGTCAATAATTGTAGATTCTATTAATTTTACAAAAGAATTGGATAATTGTTATATATGCACAGCAGTAATATGGTTTTACTCTTAGGAACAGAATGTTGATGGATCCAAATATGATCTTGCATGGTTCAGAACAATATTTTGGTGGACTGTAGTTTCCTTCGTAAATTCCATAATGATTATACTTCCTCCAGACTTAATCAATCACTGTTATTTGTATTAATAATGTATGGGGCATCTCCAGTTGTCTGCAGTAGGTAGGAAGTTAAACAATATAGTTTGACTTCCGATTCAGAGGATCAATGCAAGCACTTTTATTCATCTGATGGTAATTGTGGCATCTAGTGATAAATTCAATAAGAATTCCTGAGAGAACACTTCACAATACGTGATTCCCCATAGCGAAGATGACCACATCTAACTGGTAATGGTGTTTAACCCATGGCACTGTTGCAGTACATCTATGATGCGCTTTAAGCCATTGTAGCCACTTCCTCTTAGAGAGTCTTTACTAATGGTTTGAGTAATGCTGAAGAAAGCTCATCACAGATACCACAACCATGACAACAGCAGAATGATGATCACAAGTTAAAGACCGAGACAAAGATGCTATCATAGGAATTAAAGACATTCTGAAAGAGCTGTGATCTTGGACTCCCGAGATCTTGGACTGCGATGGATGGACTGCAATCAGATGGATGGACTGCAATCGGTTTGCCCACAATGACCTGCACCGGTTGCCTTGAGAGCAACTTGACCAAGACTCCGCGCTTGACCAATATGACCAAGAGGCCTTGGTATCCCTTGGGCGTAATCGATGCATTTCTGCCACGGTTAATTACGACCAATTTACGGGAGATCTACATTCTCTGTGTCAGTGCATCTCAAGGCAGGGGGCAATTTGAACACCTCCCTGGGCTCCGATTGACATCTGTACCGACCATTCCATAAGTACTTCTGGACCCATAGACTGCTGATACCCACCCATTGCTGTAATCAGATATAGATGGGAGTCCATCTGTCAGTCTGGCAATGGGGTGGGTCTTGGCTCAGTTGATGGATGTTTGTAGTAGATCATTCATAAATAGAAATTTCATTTCCAACTCTGTTATTTCAGACTTTGCATTTAAACCTGCATGTCATGAACACACAGTATCCATTAACTCTCTCCATGCTGGAGGCAACCAGAGATGCCCCTAAAGAGCTGTGCCTGTTTCTAATCCAACAAGGAGAGGGTTAATTGACATGGCTTGGAAGGGGTTGGTTAAATATTTTTATAGAAGGACAGGGTGTTCATTTCACATGTTTATCTGCCTTGGCCTTGTAGGGGTGTCATCAGATCCTCTGGTTCTATAGGGCCTGCATAGTTGCCTCTGGGAGGAAGAAGGTTAAAGGGTATTTGTTAGGCAGACCATCAGGGATAGGATGATTAATTTGTGGCTGGCTTTGTTGGAGCAGTGGGATGACCTGAACAAGATGATTTCAATATATGAAAATTGTCTTTCAGAGTTGGACAGAGTTGTAACAAAGTGGTTCAAGCTTAGTTCATGCGATACAATACATTGCACTTGGGGCAGTATCATGGGGTTTGGTGTCGGGGGGCTGGATGTTAATATCAAAAGTACCGAATTCAAATCCTACAATGTAGAACAATTTACTATTCACAGAAGGTCAGGATGCCATCCTAAACATATTTAATATTAACATTTGATCATACCATTGTATTTTTAAGTACATGTGTACATGGACATAATGCAGCGACACTTTGCAAGTTTGCTATACTGCAAATGTCAATGTAATTTCCGCAAGTCAAAACTTGGTAATATAATAGACCCATATATGCAGTAAATAAGGACGAAATTGGCGGAACAATTTTCTACAAATTTCAACATTACCTTTGACTTTTCAACACAGAACATTCACTGAGAGACTAGTCACCATTTATCTAACAATTTCCAATTTAGAATCCAATTGAAAATGGACTGTCATGAACTTCACAGAAATAATTGTTAAAAGTCGCGATGCTGGTTATTATTAAATCAAGAACTTCATGGGGGAAATCATTTAAAGTCGCAATGCTGGTTATTATTAAAATGATGAAAAGAAGAGTTTATGAAGCCGATGGTTTGCTGTGATGTGAATTATTCATGTTGATCCGTGCCCCTTGGGCCTCAGTGCTGTACAGAAGAAACATGTTCAGAGAAACGTGTCCATTTGAAAACCCCAGAGATAAACGTGTGCCCTGGGCGGTACACACTAGCTTTCAAGTACTGGGCGGTCAAGGGCTGGGTGGTCAAGAACTGACCCCTCATCATGGCCATAGTAAATAAACTAGTGAAAATCAAGGGAGTCTTTATTAAAAAATAGGACTTTCTCAAAATTGCCGAAAACTGGTCTCTTTGAAAACTGGTCTCTTTGCACTCAGTTCAACTTTCAGTTTAGATTCTATTTAACTTCTCTGTAAAGCTTATTAATTTCTGCTTGTTGCATATTGAGCTCTTCTAATCTTCTGCTGTTGAGATTATAATAGGCTCAAATGTTTGCATGGACCAGTTCAGTTGCCATGGATACAACCTTGAGTGGTTAGGTTTTCATACAACCCTAGGGTCAAGTTTGAATTGCTGTAGGAGAACCCGTTATATTAACTATTTTGGGGATGAATGAGATGCAAATATTTGGGGTTTTCTGTAATCCCCACATTATTAACACTACACTACAACATTAATGAAATGCTGTAGAAAATGAGTCATTTGTATTTGGAATATAATGGAGTTTTGTCCTTTCTAAATTTGTAGTATTCAATAGTCTTTAAAATTGGTTAGATGAAAGTTCTCTTCTCAGCCATTCTACAAGTTGTAATGTATTGATACATGAATATATGCTTGTTGAACTGAACATGCTGCATTGTCATTATTAATATTATTATAACTTTTAGTAAAACAATCAATATTTTTAGTGAATTTATGTTGTCTTGAACATGCTGAAGAAGTTAGCAACTCTGAACACAATGTTACATGAAATTCAAAAAAATATTGATTTTTTTTAAAAACTTTCCATAAAGTTTCCTTTGATGAAGTCCTATTTGCAGCATGGTCAACACTAGTAATTGTGTGTTTGAGTATTTGTCCTGCAATTCTGACTAGTCTTTCAATCAGTGGTGGCATATCAATGATCTGATGACCATGACTGGATGCAATTTTAGGAATTATTGGATCATCATCTCCCCTGACTGACTCATCCTGTGTTGAAAGATAGTCCCAGGGATTCACCTACCAAAACATTGGCAAGAACGTGCCCTTGATTGCCCCTGGAATGCTAAGTCAATTAACGCTCTCATTTGGGCTGTCAGTCTTTTGCCGGGGCTTTGAGAGCACCATTCAGCATGGCAATAAAATGCACCGTCCTCAGCTGACCTCAACGAAGGGCTCTCAGAATGATCACAACCCATTTATCCTGGGTTTAAAAAATCCCCTCACGATTGGCATTGACTTGGATGATCAAGAATAAAATTTCCAATTTTTAGAAATTAAATGTTTAGGTTTGGTGGAAACTGTTTGTAGAGAAGGCAAGCAGAAAGGCCATTTTAGTAAGTATTCATCACACAGAGGTTAAAAGTTGATGAGTTTGAATGCAAAATGTGCGTGAGTAAAAAGTGGCAGAATATTAGAAATTGTCGAAAAACCTCCCAGCAAATCCCTGTCCATGCTTACCATGCTCATTTTTGTAATTTGTACGTTCCATATACCGAGGTTCTCAGCCTGAATGAATAAAACTTCCATTCTGTTCTGTCTACTATGAATTTAAATGTTAATTATGAACAAAAGTCTAATAGTTTGTGTATAATAATTATTTTCTCTAATTTCATGGCTACTAGTACTACTACATTATGGCTACTTTATATGATTGTTCAGTTTTGGACACCCACATTATAACAATTTATTAAATATGTGCTTATTAGTTGCTTGCATCTTAACCTTTATACGATATTTCAGAATATTTTCATTTATAATATATAGATAATACGATCTAGAGCCTCTGACATTATTAGAGCACTTAGCAGTAAATTAGCACATCAAACTGCTAGATATGATCAGATGATAACCAACACAAATCTACTTGGATTTGATTCCATAAAAATAGCATTGTTGTCCAGAATCCTAAAAGAATCATAGATCTTATTATCATGGCAAAATCTGACTGTAAAGACAACGTAGGACTGTAACGACGTCATATTTCGCATTCTATAAATGTTGGTCTATGTGAAAAATGTGCCGCTAATCCATTGTTATCAGGTTTAAGTGGTGTCTGTCAGCACGTGTATAGCTACACCAGCCAAGGAATGGAATTTAATGTCAATAATAGTAATCTATCTCAAAGGTGATCTTGATTTGATAACTTGGGGAGGATATAGTATATGTTTGAGTCATATATTTTTGTTGGAGAATATGTTTGGTCATTAAATCATGTTGCAAAGTTCAAATATTTTATATTTGATTGCATAGTTGCAATGTATTTACCTCTGATTTCAATTTATTGTTTACCTCTGATTTTATTATATTATTTTACTTAACTAACTTAACTTATTTTAACTTAATGTCTAATTTCAACATTATTTACCTCTAATTTAAAACTATTTACCTTTGATTTCAACTTGTTAACATATATGATTTTAGCTTATTTACCTCCAATTTCAACTTATTATTCACCTCTTTACCTCCAATTTCAACATTTACCTCCAATTTCAGATTATTTATCTTTCAAGTTATTTACCTCTAATTTCAGCTTGTTTACCATGTTTACCTCTGATTTCAACATTATTTACTTATGATTAGATCTTCCCAGGATTTACCTTCTATTTAATAATTTCAGCTTTTTTACCTCTGATTTCAACATTATTTACTTATGATTAGATCTTCCCAGGATTTACCTTCTATTTAATAATTTCAACTTTTTTACCTCTGATTTCAACATTATTTACTTGTTAGATACAGATTTGGAAACTGCAGTGGAACATGCAAACTCACCTCTTGTTTCACCATGGAACGTGCCATCAATAATGAATGAGAACCTGTTTGAGATTTTATCTCTCGCTGATCCTCAACCCTTTGTTCCCAGGATAATACTTTAATGTGTGGGATTGGCTGAATAAATGCTTAATGGCGTCTAATTCATAATCGATCATCGCTGAAAATGCTAATTATTATAATTACCATTATTACAGGACATTTTTTGGTTACCGTATGATAAATTTAGAAGAATTAAATTTCATTTGAAGTTTATTTTGTGATGACGATGTATCAAAAGAAATGTGAGTTCTTAGAAATGTAAAATGTTTTACCTGTTTTATAGGGTTATTGACAATCATATTTATTGTACAATTTTTATTTTTTTTGGAATTTATAAAAAATTTGAAATGTTCTAGCTCACAATAATAGTACATTTATTAATGAAAGAAGCATAATAGTGTACCAGGCAACTATAGACTGCAACTTTGAATATTATATATTTATACTGGTAGACATTCTTGTCTGGCTGTGATGTAATGATAGCTATCATGGTTAATAATTACTTCCTCTTTTGTTTCATCTACAACCTTGATGGTTGCCACGATTAATGTGCAGACTAGATCAGCACAGTGCAGACTACATCAGCACAACCATGACAACCTTTCAGGAATCTCCTCTGGAGTTCTTTGATGAACTTGATGAATGTCACATGGAAATGCAACAGTATTCAGCATATTATGATCATAACAACCCATGACGAAATCCATGTCAGTTATGTAGAGAACCTTCCAAGGTCCATGGTTAAGTTTTTGCTGCTGAATATGCATGTTATATCAGAATCTGACACAAAGTCTGCTCTCCAAGAAGTTATTGGCTGACACAAACAGAAACACTGATCTCAAAAGGTTGTTGACTGACTAAAAGTTTTAAACAGAAACCTTGCTTTCAAAGAAGTTGCTGGCTAGTGAAAGCACAAACCCTGTTTTCCAAAACAGTAGTTTTCAGTGAATTATAATGAATTCAAAAAGTTAGTGGTTGACAAAAACACAAGCCATGTTACCAAAGATGTCACTGGCTCGCAAAAAACCCAACCAAACCCTGCTTTAAAATAAATTACATTAGAAAAGTGTTTGCCAACTTTTACTCTAATTTACCAGCATATTCCTTATAGAGCAATATTTACTAAAAATCTGACCAGTCTTAGATAGATTTCAGTGAATTATAATGATCATGAATTAAAGAAACCCTGCTCTGCCAGAAGTTATTGGCCAGCATAGCGAACCAGTTGTTTACCATTGGTCTATGCTCATCAGTGCTCATCTATGGTCATCACAGTCTGTCTGTGGACAAATCCCAGGAGTAAAGCCAGGGACATGTAACTCCCACAAGTGACTCCAGGGACGTACTGAGGTTTATACAGAGGTTTATACAGACGAGGCACGCACCTCCATGGTCACGGATGAGCCGTCTGTAGAGATTTCATTCACCGCGACCTGCGGGCCATTAGCTTTGATGTCAAAACATTAGTTTGATTCAAATCAATAATCTATAAATCCATCAAGCAGGGAGTGTGTCAAAAATATTTCTGATTTGTTGTTACGTAATTGTGGACCTTCTCATGATTCACATGGGAAATTAGTAATTATGTTTCAGTATTTTCATTTGGAATTGTACCAGTAAAGTATTAATAAGATTAAAATATTTATTGTCTGTATTTTTTATTTATGGTTACATATCTGTGGATGTTCTCAAGACTCACTTAGGAAATTATTAATTATGTTCAGTATGTTCATTTGGAATTGTACCAACAATGTATTGATCAATAACATTTAAATATTTGTTCGTCTGGTCCTGAGGTCATGCAACATTTTTCAGTAGGATGTTATACTCCTCTAGCATTGTGCTCCTCCTATCTCAATATAACATCTGAGTTGAGCATGACATTGTACTATAAAAGGTTTCGTTACCTCAGGGCCTGATTTTGTTCATCTTTATATGTCAGTGGGCCGCGCTGAAATATTTTTGCATATGGGTGAAAGATTCCTTCTCTGATGTAAAACAATAACTCACATTATACTGGTAAATAAATATAAAGGTTTGTAGTATTGATTACTTAAAAAATTGTTATTACAGTATTACATAGATGCATATATCATATTACTATACATGTATCATAATATTCTGAGTCATCAGTCGGTTACCTGAAGTTCAGTCATATACATTAACTGTTTGTACGAAGTTCAGATATCTGACCGATGACCCATGTAGTCCAAGAGCTCACACGGTTTTAATCATGTTTCATTTGCCAAAAGGTTTGTTGGTATCGTTGGAAAGGTCTGTATTTCTAGTTTATGGAAATGCATTTCTTACAAAATTCTGATGGTGCATTACTTCATAATCGACCCTCGAAGTTG
>JAVCKZ010057511.1:0-16180 GCA_034780755.1 Lepetodrilus elevatus | reverse complement strand
TCTGTAGAGTCCGAAACACGTAGAGTCCGAAACACAGTTTTCGCTTTGAATTCTGCAGTCATCATGTCCAACTTCCCGCAATAGCAATTATCAATTATATTATAAAATATTATAAAATTATAAAATAGCTAATATAATTTCTATGATATAGCTGATGACTGAACATATGTATATCATGTTTTTTTTCAGTGAATCTTTAAACTACATGTAAGAGTCAATGTTCATTCTATACTTTGGCATGCAATGCATTGACACCCATATTCCGCCAGTAGCTAGACAAGCAACATCCTAGAAACACAGACCATTGTGACTACAGTTAACCTCCGTCAAATATTGAGGTTAAGTGTAGTCATAATGGCCGAGGATGGAAGAAGAGTTGAATTGTCATCACATGCTTTCAAATTCGTCGTCGAAGTCTCATTGCTACGAATTCAACACAGAACTAGATATTGTTGGAAATGACGCACATAGTACATGTATATGTGATTTAGATTTTAAAATATTTGTCCCTGCATGGTAAATTGATATTAGATTAGAGTATATATTCGCACTATTCAGTAGATCAGATAATATGTGGGCGGGAGCGTTTTATGTGGGTGTTATTTTTTAGTACAAACGCTTGCTTGATAGAGAAACTTTCCCCGGGAATTCAAACATGCAAGTCTTACAAAGCTAGGTGTATACTGCTCCTATTACGAGGAGAAACAGTGTCAAAACACGAACGACATCAGCTCCTAGGAACTCCTTTGATGTTATGCAAACTCAGGATAGGCCTACATATAGTACCCTCTAAACTCTTAGGTGGTGTTCCATTGACACTGTTCGGTGTTGATCCTTGGTAACTGCGCATGCGTCGGACAGAAAGAACAGACAGAACAGCTAGAAATTAGGAGCAGCCTCCTGTCCAGAATGTGCGTCCAACACTGTCAGTGGAACGCCACCTTAGTGTCACACGACTATGAATACTATATACCAGACTGGAAATGTTATTATAAATAATTTAGAGTCCTTTAAGTAACTTTACAGCAGAGTGTCAGATTATAGACGAGAGCATACATGGCATAAGACATACACATCTTCGGAGATCAGGGTATACGCACAAAGCTCTCTTATCCTCTAAGAGACCATACCGCTTTCGTTGCAGTGTAGGGTCTATATATTTTATTTAACATGCTGTGATATATTAATGTACTTCAAATGGTGTCTTTTAGGCCAACTTTGGCCCGGTGGTGATGTGAATTGTCTTAAATAGTTGTATATTTTACATGTATATGTAAATGCATAAAGAGACAAACAAACTATTTTATTAGTTTTATTATTATTATATAGTTATCGGTAAAGATAAGAGTTATGGGGCCCTATTCTCGAAACGTTCTTACGATCGTAAGACAATCTTAGCGATTATTATTGTATGGCTACGAACTGTTCTTAGACTGAGAAGTTCGTAAGTACGTTTCGAGAATAGGCCCTGTGGGCTTTCAGTGGATAAGATGGATTCGTGAAAGGATACCCATGGCCCTAGATTACAAATCAAATCCAGTATGATTTCATATTCAAGCTCAGATTTTATATTTGGGATTTGGGAATACAATTTGAGCCGAGTATGATTGGCGGTGCTAATAGTGAATTGTCTCCAATATCACTTGTGCGCTGGTTTCAGTTGACACCATCCCGTATAGGACGTAAGTATTTGTTTTTAAAATGGATATGACATGTTCTAGTTGCAGACCATACAATTCCAGTTGCATGTAGGCGACACGTAGAATGTTATGTTTACTTACCTTAGGTTACTTTAAAGTGCATAGACCCGGGTAGGCAACATGAGAGGTATAAAAGTAAATCCTACTGTATCATTAAGCGGAAATACATCCGAACTGATAATACTGTAACATACTCTTCAATTCAATTGTGCCGTAGTGCGAGACAACATGTCGTAAAACAGACTATTAACCTGTATATAAAAACCAAGCAAAAAACCTTGCCCGTATACACAGTCACTATTTCGATAGGGGAGATCGTGGTTATGATCCGGTCATGTCGGTGTCTTGGTGACATCTAGCTCCTCCCTAATGCAAAGATGTCAAGCTATAAGCTCAGAGTTCTATTCTTCCCTGGGGAGAATAATAGGGCCGGTACGATTAATCGAATAGTCGGAAACCAGTAAATTACTAGTATATCAACTCTCGACTAGCAGAAATAGTAGTTGATTTAAAAGAAAGTTTGCCAAACGAGGGGCCATGTTCACATATTCTAAAACGGGATCATTAATCAAGCAAGACACTGACAATTTTCTTTTTACATTGGATTTAATCACTTTGATGGTGCATGTGAAGAATATTAAGTTTAAACACTGCAATATGTATTTGTGATATGGTATATAAATAGTAATTATATTTAAAGAATAAAAAAAAGCTTGATTTTGTGGTATTGCAACATGATATTGTTTAAGAAAGTAACACATCAATTTGAACATGTAAAGGCAATCTCATACTGTATCATTAGTCTTTGTCAAAGACATTTCGTAGCAATTAAAAACAAAAATGTAATGATTTTTGACATAGCATTTTTTTGTAAACGTAAAAAAATCATTAGAAATCGAAAGAATTGCTATGGAACATCTTTTACAAGGACTATATATCTCATATGTACTTCTTTGAACTATTCATATACCCTTTGGCACCAACAGCTTATGAATAACATAAGATAAAAAGACATTCAGACGTACATTGAAAAATACAGACATACACATACATGGGTCTTTGCCCAAGCAATTGGTCAATTACAACAAAGCAGACCAAGATTTTTTTGTCAAATTGAGTTTTTGTATTTTGTATTTCTGTATTGTGTTACATACTACAATTTCGAAGTATATGACGATATCTTTGAAGCAAATCCTGTTCAAAATATTAAGAGCAGAACATGTTTTCAATTTGAATTCTAGGAATCTTGGTCTTCCTCGCAAATGTCATGCTACATTTATTCATATTTCATAATATCAAATAATCAGAAAAAAACATGGACGGAATTATTCAAAAATGAATTTTTGAGTTTTTGTATATGCAAATGAAATACTGGTACAATAAGCTATAGTAAACATTGTGTACAGAAGTCTATATGACATAAAGCAAAACCTGCATTGAATACATTGAATAAACATAATATGTCCCTTTACCCCCATATCAAATGTAAGATACTGTTTAATTTTGTACCCTGTACCAAATGTAATAAAGTTAATTGATATTGAAAAATTAGGTCTATTTTTAGGCCAATTATTTGATTACCTGCTTTACAGATGTTTATGTGATAATTTTAATTTGGGCAGTCAAAAATATAAATAGACTACAATATATTCTTACACACCGGTTGAAGATATCACTGTGTGATATTTTTTTATAACAAATGTATGTTAGATATTTTTTAAGGCTACTGATTGGCTGGTCAATGACAATGCCCCAAGGTCAGTGATGAAAAATAGGATTAGTCGACATAAAATCTGCCAGTGACATCATCATTATGGTTTTCCATGTCGCTCTGTCAACCCCACCAGCGTTTGTGTACTAGAACAAGCAACTCTTTGTTTTCAAACGTATCTACTTTCGCTCGTTAAATACGTTTGAAAACAACTTGTTGTAAGATAAATATGGTATCTAACGGACACAAGTTTAGTATTCTCTATGTCTGTGTAGGGAGTGTTCTTTGTTGGCAGAAAATGAGAATTGGAGGAGTTGTCATTTGGAAAATGACCAATCAGCATCTATTATATTTGGAAACTGGCCAATCAGCATCTATTATTAAGCAGAATTAAGGTAGACTTATCTACAGGGCAGTAGGCAATGTTAACAGAGACTTGTGATCATGATTACTAATGATTAGGTCTAATGGATTGACATAAATCTTGTAATAATCCTATTATAGGACTAAGATAAGGATCATTGGACGGAATGTGGTGAATAGCGAATAGCAAGCCAAACACTGTGCACTGATTACATATACATGTATACATAAACAAACCAATAATGTAACATTGCTTTAAAAATGACATCCTCAAAACACCAGCCATATCCGTCTTTAGTGTGTGTGTGTGTGTGTGTGTGTGTGTGTGTGTGTGTGTGTGTGTGTCTGTGTGTGTGTCTGTGTCTGTATGTTTGTGTGTATGCATGTGTACAGTATACATATTCTTTTGATCAAATCACATATTATTATGCCATTCATAAATCATAAAAAATGTACAATACATAATGATTTCATATTTAATTTAAAATAATACATAAATATTTACAGGATAGCTATTATTTTGATCATACCACATATATGTTTTAATGCTACTAGTATTCAAAAATACATAAACTTGAAAGCATAATCATGTCAAAAAGAAATAATGTTGACATACTAAGTCTAATTCCAAATTATTATGATAAAAACTATTCTAAATTTCTGTACAATGCAAAGCAATAGAACAAGATACACAATCACCGATTTCAATGTTTCTATCTGCTTAACATTTGATTCAAGATGGAATTTGCATGTAAGTGGAGTACAAAGAATAGTAATAATATATTTATGATATTACCACTAAAAACATTTATCTCTGGTAGAGGTTATAATTAATTCAGTAAACTAATACTGCCAAATGAAAACTGGAAAACCTTTCTGTGGAAGGTGTAAGATTGAACTATTTCCTGGTTTGGTTGTAGTATTGGGAATACCAACCAAGTGCTCAAAATATAATGTGTGTGTATAACATTATAAATACAACTGTTTTATTTAAATAATCAACAATTTTATGTAATAATTCAAATGTTGATAAGTGTGATGATGCTAATAATATATAATAATAATAATAATAATACAATAATATTAATAATAACAATAATAATAATAATAATAATAATGAAAATAATAATACATGTAATTGCAGCTATAATTGATTAATGCTAAATGCATTACTGCAGGAATATTTCATCACTAGACGATGTCTTTAACCCTCTCCCTGCTGAAGGCAACTGTTGATGCCCTAATGAGCAGTGCTATTGCCTAATCCAGCAGTGAGAGGGTTAATAGTGAAATGAGTACTGTAATAGGTTGAATAAAAAAAATGTTTCATCGTAACATGTCAAGTTAACAGGTGAGCTACAGTCGTTATATTGTCAGTGGAGCTTTGAGTAGGACACGTTCTGGAACTTAGGCGGAGGTTGTGAATCCTGGCTGAAGGTCGCCGACGATTCCGGAGACCTGTAGGCCACTGGGTACTCTCGCACTTCCTGTCGCCGGAAGTGACTCTGAAATGCCACCTAGGAATGGAAAGAAGGGGAGATAACTGACTGAAGGAAGTCCCACTAGCAGAGAGAGGTGTAGTATGACTTTTCTTAAGATTTAAGTTACTTTTATTCCAGTGAACACAAATATTGAGGACGAATCACGGGTTATTCTTCGTAATGTTTCATGAACAACAATGGCTGACCCAACACGAGACGGAGGCTGTGTTTACCACACAACTAATAATATTGATGAATACCGTTCACCCCACAACTACTGTTAATGAAACTAACTAAATATTTAATCGACTGAATGTGACCGGTAAAGACCTGCTACAACTACAACATTACACACTCCTGACATTAATGATGACAAGGAATGAGGACACATTGGTACAGGTACACATGTAGTTGTCACCTACCCATGTATGGTGAGGTCTCAGCACTGCCAACATGTCCTTATTGAGGCTGAATATTACTGCATTGAAAGCACCTAAAACACACAAATGACACAATGGATGAATAAATGCTGATGCATACAATATACATAATTAATCACTAATCTATTAAGACATGTATTACCAGAATATATTTTGTTCTATATATATTTTTTTACTTGGGGTTTAGAGATGTTTTAAAGATTATTTCACTTATATCACGGCTTGTCAGTTTAACCCTCTCCCTGCTGAAGGCAACTTAAGTTGCCCGATCACATGCAGAAATAGAACACTTTGATTTTATTCAGCAGGGAGATGGTTAAAGCAGGATAAAGCAGGAAGAAACCTGCAACATCCGTTGTAGTAGAAATGCGAGAACTGGCTTGTACTGACAAACCAATGATGATAACTGCATTGCCACGATACAGACAGCGCATCCTATCACGATCACATCAGAAAGGGCTGTGAGTGAATTATTGTTTTACGTCACAGCGGGAATCTTTCACCCATATGCGACGATAAATTAATTCATTATGCAATATGAGGGTATCTTTCGCAAGCACCGATTCCGTGCCCTTGCGACCTTTGACTCTGAAGTTCAACATTCTACCATTGTGCTACCAACCGCCCCAGTGAACATACTACCGCATGCTAGATACATCTTACGCTGGGGGTGATATTCGAGGTGGGTATAGCAAGGTGTGCTATTAATGTTTCAAAAGTTAGTGTAGGACTTCCACCCAGTAAAACAGAACATGTGGTTAACATCCTCCAGGATAAAACCCTTAGAACTTGGGCAACATTGAAGGCAACATTTAGGGCAACCATGCTATAGACATCCCCACAGACAAACCCCTAGAACTAGAAGAGGAACATTGTGTGCGGACGTGATGACAACAAAGATGTCTCGTGGACTCACTGAGGCTAAAGCTTTTCCTAACTTGTCAGCGGTCTGAGACTGGGAGTGGTGCTGAGGCTTGGGGGGTCCATACTGCAGAGTTAAAGCATGGCATTAACACACACAAAAACTTAACTACCACCATTACACCCATGCATGCAGACAGCCTCTACACCGTCGTCCAACTACCCAGTAGATGGTCATCAAAACCCAGTAGATGGTCATCAAAACCCAGTACATGATCATCATCAAAACCCAGTACATGATCATCATCAAAACCCAGTACATGGTCATCAAAACCCAGTACATGGTCATCAAAACGCAATGGTAATATCTATTCTCCTTAACATATTTCAGTGTCCAAACAAATGTGTTCAATTGGTGTCAATTGCGTATATTTCCAAGACAAAATTAGGATACGCTTGATTCTGTATATCAGTGTTCATCCATATTGCGAAATATTGTTTTCTAGTTGTTGCCATAAATATTGAAGCTAAGTACTACTTCATCTCAAAAGAACGATTCATCACACCAGATCGACATCATCCAGGCATTCTACCAACTACACCATCCCACAAGAATTACATCATCTCACAAATAGTACTACTTCATCTCACCACTAGTACTACATCTCAAAAGAACTACTTCATCAATACTTCATTGCACCAGAACTACATCTAACTTCACGGCACTGCCAGGACTCCACTATTCCACAATAACTGCTTTCATCTCACCACTATTACCACATCTCCAAAGACCAACTTCATCCATACTTCATCATACCAGAACTACATCATTCCCACTAGAATTACTTCATCTCACCACCAGCACTACTTCATCTCAAAAGAACTACTTCATCCCTACTTCATCAAATCAGAACTACTGTACTTCATCAAAGCAGAATTACTTCATGGCATCACCAGCATCACTGCTACTTACAGATGCTAAAGCTTTGCCTAGTGCGTCGCCGGTCTGAGAGCCTCCCTGCGTGTGATTTGGCAACATTTCCGGCCCGTTGACAGAAGGCGACGTTCGAGAGTACGTGGAAGATGTGGGGACACCTCGGAAACTGGACATGGGAGGAAGACCGGATGACAAGAGATCCTGGTTTGGAGACACAGGATGATAGCCCTGGAAAACACAAGTGTCACATGTTAAGACATAGCGATGATAGACCTAACAAACACAAGCATGACATGGTAAGATTTAGCAATAATAACGTTCATTTTTTCAAATTAAATCTTTGAAGTTAATAATCACAAGGGGATATATTCATGTTGAGTTCTTGCAGTGACATTCAATGAATTTTCAATTTTTAGTTTTTAGTATTCAAGACTTATTTAAAATGGCTGCTTCAGAAATTTATGGGGACATTCATGCAGTGGCCATTTTTTTTTATCATGAATATTAGGCATGAGGAAAGAGGTAGAAATGCCATATTTGATGCAGAAAGTGTTGTATGTATTTAAAAGTATGACAAATATAGCTATTATTTATTTACAGCAAAAATAAAATTTAATTCAGAAACGGACAGCATTTTGGAAAACATTAATCAACACCCAAAACTTTCTTGTAAAATATTTCCTGAACATAGAAACTGGTAAATAATGTTTTCAGTGCCAATTACTTTGCTACTAAGTTCCAAACACACTAGTAAGTTCCAAACACATTAGCAAATATTTCAAACAGGAGGGAACATTCACGCGTAAAATATTCTTCTAATAGGACATAATGTAAATTCAAGCTTTGCCCGATTTTATTCTCATACACAGAAGAGTGCCAGAAATGGTAGGTAACTGTGTGATTTGAGGACCACCGGATGTTTGGGCGATGTTCCGACCACTATTACACTGGGAGAGATTGGGTCAGCATGTGTAAGAGGCTACACAGTGTTAGCACACATCTGGAATACGTCCACAGAAAACTGTATAAATGGGCCGTGATTGAAGCAAACTTTCCAGAAGTATTTACACAGGTATCGCACACAGTAGGTAAAATGTATCCCAGTTTTTCGCGAGCGAGTGAATTATCGCTTTACGTCACAGCAGGAACCTTCCGCCTATATGTGACGATTACATACAGAAAGTAGTGAATTTACAGTTTTATTTGTAATTTCAACACATCATAGCAACCAAATAAATCCCTTCCATTTTGTACTACGAGTATGACGAGTTCAGGCCCCGAAATTAGGAAACTTTTCTGAGTAAGATTTCTTGCTTAATTCAGTTTCGTTCATAAAACCTATAATATAAAATGTGAGTTTGAGCATGAAATCATACTCAAACAGATTTTGTAATCTCAGGTCTAGATTTTATTTATTTCATCTTATTTGTATTTTTTATGTTTATCTTTTCAAGTACTGAATTCTTAAAACTAAACAGAATTATTAAAACCACAAAAAAAATGATGATAAAAAAATATCTAGTAAAATTCCTTTTCAAAGAATTCCTTTCCGTTCCCCATTATATATAAACTTTTGACATCTCATATATATCTTTGACATGGTTACAGGCAGAAGTATGTGAAAGCGAGTGATATTTCCCCAGCACCAGCTGCATTACATCCCCGTCCGCGGCCAGTCTTGAGGCTCTCCACCTGTTCCCCCCTCCCTACAACCACCGACATAATTTGCCATCTACATCCACGAGGTGATCATCTACACACGATCTGATACCTGCTGATGCCTAGCTGCCACTGTCAGAGATAATGCAACCAGGTCTCAATAAATGTGGGCTGGTCTGGAGGCCAGTACAAACGCATTGCTTATGAATACGTGTACCGTACCCATTGTTGGAATGTGTCATCAGGTACCCAGAACATTGGTTGGTTGAATTGAGGTTTAAAGTCACTTTCAAAATTATTTATGATTTGTTTGTTTTCAAAATTTGGGTTTATAGCTGCTTTCAAGATTCACAGTGAGTGAGTATGGAGTAACGTAGCTGAAGGAATATTTCACCTATTTGTGACAATTTTATTTCACAAATTCCACAAATAGAAGCATTAGGTGATTATCTATGAGCGGTTTGTGGGTACCTGATAATGAAAACATGTTGAGCATCTCATTTGTAGGTTTTCATACATATCAGTGTAGCCTATTACTCTTTCATGTTGATAGCGGTTTCTGGGTCCTTTTAAGTTGTAGTTTTGATTGAAATAATTTGTTTCATCGCAGTGGGAATATTTCAACCATACGCGACTGGGTCCTTGTAGGATATTGTGGGTACCCAGCAGTACTGCATACTGCTTTGTGTGGTTGTAGATGGTGCATACTTGATCTATGTAGTTTACCATTGGTACTTGGTAGTACTGCTTACCGTTTCGTGTGGATGGTGCATAGTGGTGTATGGAGATGCTTGTGAGTAGTGTGCACCACTGGCGATGGAAGCAGAATATGAGGATGAAGGCATCTGGTTGCTTGAGGACCATGGCTCGCCAGAACTGTGCGATTGTGGGTCTGAAACAAAGGGAGCAAACTCTTCACACAACAGACATACATCTATCAAAAACATGACTTATTTTTAAAGGGACCTTTCTCTAGATAATTACAAGGATGAGTGATTTAAAGAGATGACATCTACCGTAGATGAACCTTAAATGCCCAACATGTAGTAACAAGCGAGAATATGGGAAAGGTTTTCCTGGCTAAAAAAAACCGGATGACTCGCGGGAAGTCAACATAGTTGTTCAAAGCAACGAGAATTTGTCATAAAAAAATACCCGATACATTAGCGAGGCATTCCTCAATTTATCATGTACTACATAACATATCAAAGTATCAATAGAAAATGTTTACAGTGGTTCCCAATTATTTTCACTAATTCATGTAGTTTTTCCTTATTATTTTCACTAATTTATGTAGCTGAATTCTAGAATGTTAAACAAAGTGTTAGCTTGTACATTATAGAGATTTCACAGATAATAATTATAAGTGTGGAAATTGAGGTCAAAGAAAAGAGTCATGAAAGTCTACAGTCACGAAAATGTAGTACCTCATCTGTGGTGTGATTCACTAGATTGTCAAACATTTCCAACTTTTCTCAGTTTTGCATTCAATGAAATTATTAAAAAATACAAATACAAAAAAAGTCTATGAATTTATAATTTATGGGATGGTATAGTCTGCTGGTATAAAAACATACCATCAACAAATTCATACAAGATCAATATTAATTTGTTGATAGTATGTTTAATATTTAATATGTACATTCTGAAAAGACTCATGTACAAAATATTTGTTACACTAATAGTTGCTCCCAAATAATTTACATTGTTCAATTATCCTTCATATACTTTCATCATACCTGATCAAATTTCGTTCCAATTAAAACAAGAAATGTTGCGAGCTCACGTGAATCTGCGTCTAATTATACCTATAGCAGTAACATTTTTTAACGACTTTAAAATGTGTTAAACATCCTTCCTAACAGCCAATTTGCACGGCGCTGTAACGAAGTATATGTTAAAGCATATGGGATACCTCGCCAAAGTTAAAAATATGCCAGTTTTTCTTGCAACGTAGCTTTGTAATGGCTTTCCCAGCCCCACCGACCTGATGAACATTGGAATGAGATCTGGAGCCATCGTTAAATGCATTCTCACGAAGCTAAACATTGCTTGTTTGTTTCGAAAGGATTATGCAATGTTAGTTTCAGTACAGATGATTAGAGGATTTTTCTCAGTTCCTATCGGTCCGCCAGAACATTTGAGGCTCTAACGACCCCGATTGTCTGCAATTGTCGTTTCAAGAATGACAATCGGAGGTTAAATATGAAGAGAAGTCGCTTTCAAATTGGAAATACATAGAGAGGTGTGGACAAAACCTCGTGGTACATGTTGTAGGTGATGACGATGGTGAGTGACGAGGGTTTCATTGAAGCAATCACTTACCCATGAAGTACTCTGAGTAACCCATGGGTTTAGGTGAGCTCCCGTTGCCCGTGTAGCGCGGGGAGTCCTGATGGTGATACTCATCGGGACTGGGAGAATATACCTGCAGAGAGAGCAAATAAATACAATAAATACATAGTTACAAATTATCGAGACCATGATATAAATGCATACATATTCTTTAATTGTATTGCTGTTAAAGAAACTCAGTTGAAAATTATGTGTATTTTATACTTCGGGTTATATGAAATTTGAAAGTAACTAAGAACATAAATATATTGAGCATCACAAGCCATGATCACAATGTAAGGGTAAATGTTGAAATAACTAGTAGACACAGCAGAATCGATCGTGTATATTTTGTGTTTGAAATAGGAAGCAGATTTATCTTCTAATAAAAATAATATAAAAAAAAATGTAACCTATTTTATTTGAGTTAACAACATTTACGGATTATGCTTCTTGTGTTTGTAATCAATATCAATAATACTACCCACATCCAACCCACACTCCGTATTTCCAGCCAATTAACACAATTAATTACGAGCCCTATTGACCTAGTTAAGTTTGTGAACTGCAAAATTCACACAGTAAACAAACAGTATTATCGAAAACCTTCAATTACTGAAATCTGAAACAAAATCTGGGATCAATAAAATCTTACAGGAACAAATCTGAGAGATTGCTGGAACAATAAAATGCTTGCAGGATCTAAATTAAAGGTATCTCGTATCAGAGGCAAACCTTTGTATGTTTGACAACCCACTTTGTGATCCCTTCTTCAGTTGCCCTAATTGCCCCCAGACATTCTCATATTATAACCCTTATACAAACCCCCTGTCTCCCAGCTAACTAATAACAGGGGTCATCTCGCCCCTGACTGGGCCCCTAATAGAAGAATGAACACACTAGGGATCACTAGAAACATGATAACGCAAATTTCCTTCATTAACTGAAATCCCCTTTGTTCATCCTATTTGTAAATTGTCTACCCTAAATCATAAATGCGGCATTTACATACATTATTTTGAATGTGATAATGTGATGGTGTCTCGTACATATATGTCTTTTCCACATTTCGACGGATATTATACATTTTTTAAGTTGTTTTCAAACAACGAAAAGAAATGGGCATTTTTCTCCATGTAAAAAAAAAGAAACATAGGTAAAAGTCAGGGACAATATTGTCCAGTGGATAGGACAAAGGGATGGTTGGAAATGGAATAAAAACATCAAAGAACTCCATGCGACTATGACGAAGAAGGTACTCGAACAATTAAATTACTAATTGTATAACGGAATAACGGAATTCGGTTTTACGTAGAAAAAAAGCGCAAATGGGCTTGTTTGTCGAGAAGGGATTCTTTGATGAAGAAACAGGTTCCTGTTTCACTACACAACAATGTCCTAACCTAGATTAATTGTTCCGAGGTAATTAAGAAACATTTAGTTAACCTTTCGATCTCTTTAGTTTGCCACTGGTGCCAAAATGGGAACACCATTTCTCAGACTTCCATTCTTAGTTAAAAATGGGATTTATTTTTATTTTAAACTACCACAAGCATATATTCATATTAAACTAAATAAACTTCACGACTGTGATAATTTGAATATTTATTCAAGAAGATGTTTCAACAGAAAGAAAGAAAAAGTTCAAATAAATCCAAATTAAAGAAAAACCTTGTACCATAGAACTGGAACTGTATCACATTCAACTCAAGAATATTAAGTTTTTGTAATGCACACAAACTCTCTTTACCCCATCATATATTTATTTGTTCTCTGGCATACAAGTATTGTTAAGATTCTATCACAATGTGTGGTACAGTTCAATCTCACGGCACAACACGAGCTCACAGCGGTACCCCGCAAGGTCCTGTTTTCATAGGTCGCTATCAGACCTATCACCCTCAAACAATATATAGAGTTCCCCAAACGGCATCAACACTCTCCGTTGCATAAACTCCTCAGATTAAAGGCTTCAAACACCAACAGACTGTTTGTAACGGCCAATTCTTCGGTTTACTATGCACCAGTCAATTCTTTGTTTTACAGTGCACCAGTCAATTCTTTGTTTTACAGTACACCGGGTCATTTGCTCGTTTTACCCATGATCAGAATAATGTGGTTGTTTGTAATTACTACTGAAGGGCTGGACATTATCAAAAAGCATTTTTAAATATATACAATCTACTTTTAGTAGATTGTTTAGCACGGATTATCATAAAATTCAAGTCCAATAATGAAAGATGAAGTTGAAAAACTGATTGAAATTTGAATTCAATCAGAGTGAGTGAGTGAATATGGGAATCGTTTACCCATGTGTGACAATCAATCATAAAAGATGAAAAGCTATCAATAAAGAATTATTTTATCCACAATTTCTGTCTTTCCATCTTTCTGAACAAGGTAGTAATTTGTCCGACATTATTCCATTAAACATCAAATAATCCTACAAAGATTAGACTGCAATGCACACGTTGTCAAAATGTCACTAGTCATCAACCAAACCATGTAATAATCCTCTTCTAAACAACAAGGATGCCAAACGTCTTCATTAGCTAAGAGAAATACCCAGCAATTACTCAATATTACACCATCAAAGATGCAAGGACAAATCTGCTTGTACATTCAGCTACAGCACCAATGAAAATTTTAATTCAGTTATAATACAAATGTAATACAGTCAACAAAACATTGATGTATAGTAATTGAAATAAAATATTGGGGAAAAGAAATAAATCAGGGAGAAAAGTAGTGATCCAAAACGTTATCGGCCGTGCGTGACTGTGGTATGCTTCTAAGTAAGCAGCCATACATAAATGTTCACGGCAAAATTGCAGTATTTTGCACCTGCTTGCTGTAGGCAATATATGCCAGATGTCAGAATCATAAACTGTCACTTCATCAATAGATTTGTGTAGCTACAATCTTTTTAAACCAATTTTACATAAGAAATCAGAAATAGTCATCCAAGGAAATTCAAATAAAACAATGTTTTTAAATCATGAGACAATGAATTATTGGTACTAATATAAATGTTTTTATTTCCCTGTATGAATCAAATAGTTTCTTCTGGAAATAGCATGGGGATAAATTTAGAAAGCAGTGCAGTTTAAAATACAAGTCACTGCAGGAATCTTTCATATACATAACTATTAGTCTGTTTTAAAGATTAAATAAATTATACGGAAATACATTAATTGCTGTAATAATTGGAATTATTTAAAAATTTTAAACTAAATATATTCTTCAAATATTTAGTATACAGTATATATAGATAGTGTAACATTCTACAAATACCCCTCCTATATCCTAGCAAAAATAAAGCATAAATCGGGAAAATAGTTATAATAAATAATACTACACATACTAAAGAGTATTTCAACCATCAATTAATAATTGTAGTAAATATGTAAGAAAATTGTAGTAGACATGAAAGTCTGAATGAAAGGTTAGAGATAAATCTCAAAGTACTGTAGAAATTTCATTTTCAAATTAAAGAAGATACTGTATTGTCATTACTATTAAGGAAAGCAATTTTGTTTAAAATAATTACTAATTGTAAACATTATTTTAACACATCTACCTATGAGGACAATATTTCTACAGATCATGATTTCTCCATTGGTAATTTAAATACGGTAGTTTGTTTTTTATGATGGCATCAGTGAATGCCAAAATACAAACTGTAGTTGTAGAATACCAAACAATAATGGAACATACATTTAGTTAACAAATTAAAACAAAATACTCACATTTGCCAATTTTGGCGGCAGATACATTAAGGAATATGGATAATACATCCTTCCTTGTGGATCCGTCTCCTACTCTTTGACAGAGGCAGTGAAAATGTTTTTAAACAACAAAGATACGTCCAAATCGAGCAATTCTGATGAATCCCTCTTGAAGTTACTCCATGAAAATTGTTTCACACTCGACATTATTTCCCAAAATGACGACACACAAACTGGTAGATATCCGTTGGCTTCATGTCTGATCCATTTCCATGTTTTCAAGCACTGAATGCTGGTAGAAGGAGCCGACCGATGAAAAGGCGAAGATACCAAGTTTGGCAGAGAGATACAAAGGGTTATCTACCAGAACCCTCACTGATGTTAGTTTTAAAGGATCCAATTTCATTGGACTAAATATGTCTTGCTCCCAGATAAAGTAAACATTAAACAGGAAGTGCTGTACCTATTCCCCTATTCTATCATCAACTCTTTAAAAAAAAATAGTAATAATAAAAAATATACAGGAAATATATCCTCACTGTAGGCTTGTGCAGACCAGGAGGAATTCAGTCTTATTGCAAATCCTTCGGAATATTAACTCCCAGATGGAAATACAGTAGTAGTCTTCTATCTATAGAACAATGTGTGATAGAAGCATTCGGCCTCAGCAGGGATCAGTTCACCGTTTCACCTCAAAGAAGTAAAAATCCTCATCTGACTGTGTGATAAAACATACTACGTATAGAACAGGTGCAGCTAGACAATGCACAACAATGTACACCACGCTAGAGCCAGTGTAAAACAAGTATATCAACCTAGCAGTTAGTGATATAAGCTATATCTTCCTACAGTCTCGGTCACTATGTCCAACTACTACCGACCATTGTCATCAGCACAATGGTGTTGAAGTGTGCAGCAGATTATCCCCTGTATAACTGTGAGGAGGAAGGATGGGTGATAATCCAC
>JAVCKZ010057500.1:0-13825 GCA_034780755.1 Lepetodrilus elevatus | reverse complement strand
AATGTAGTATTCAAATGTACTCAACAGCACTGGCACAGAATAGGTAATGTAGTATTCAAATGTACTCAACAGCACTGGCACAGAATAGGTAATGTAGTATTCAAATGTACTCAACAGCACTGCCACAGAATAGGTAATGTAGTATTCAAATATACTCAACAGCACTGCCACAGAATAGGTAATGTAGTATTCAAATGTACTCAACAGCACTGCCACAGAATAGGTAATGTAGTATTCAAATGTACTCAACAGCACTGGCAGATAACAACATGCATACAAATACTCAACAAAATTAAGTTGGAAGGCATTTTATTTGTGGCAAAGCTTTTTACAAAATTTCGGAACTCGGCTTGATGAATTTGCAATGTTAAATTTAAATCAGACATTTTGACATTCTTTCCTCAACGAAGATCAGCACCTATATATGGTCTTCTTCCATTGCATCTACATGCAATTGTTTGAAGTATAGGCCTATACATGGATGTGTAGACGTCTGTACATTATTATTATTAGTATTATTATTATTATACATGTATATAGCGCAAATAAATGCGCTTATTACCCCGGTCAACGTATCTGTACGCTCAGATTCCTTCTCAATTCCCTGGGGAGTATAGAATAATATAAATGTTTATGTCCAGAATAGAAATACTGTTGTCAGTTAATTAATTGTGTTGAGCGACAGCTAGTCAGACTACTTCCTTCTCGTTGTTGTTGCTGCACACACACACACATAGTCATACACACACACACACACATGCGCGCACACACACACACACACACACACACGCACATACAAACACACACCAATACCAACAAACGTTTAGTTCACCATTCACCGGTTCATCAAACCGATCTCCTTAATGTCGTTAATCCTAAACAATATAACCTCTAAGTTACCTGTTCTGGGATTGACAAATACTATCGGACCATGTATCAGGTTACATTGTTCCTTGTTTGGCCATTGGTGATTACTGTAACAAGTATTGTAATTACTATACATGTACTGATTACTTATACTAATTACTTGTTTATATGGTTAGGCTACTTCCTTTCAAGGACTCAATTAATTCGTTGACAAAATGGTTTTGGATGAGAACGTAATTTAGCCTACATTTATAGTCGGCTTACTATAACAGGGCTTAGATGAAATGTTTAATTATTTTAAGCGGATGGATTGCATTAGTAGTCAACCGTGTGTTGACGCTGTACTGAACCTTATATAATACTGAAGCATACATATTTAACCACGACACAATATTGGGAACGCTATTGATCAATGAAAATTGATTGTATACTGAACATGAAAAGAAAGTATACTAGTTGAAACATGCATTACTCTGAGAATGTGGTTAATGTTTGCACAGGTTTCAAAGTGTATTTTAGAGGGGGCTCATAATTTCACCATAATACAAAATATATGTTTATAGAACAAATAATTCCAATTCTAGGGAGGGCTCAGGCCGGGTGAGCCCCTCATTGGGTCCGCCCCTGTATCTGGGCCAAGCCATTGTACAACATAACTGGAATGTATTCGTGACTATCATAATTCAATGAACAAGTTGTCGTGTATCAAATCACGAAGGGCGACTATTGACCCTGAACGGGGACTAGTGGATCTGTATACTGCTTTGCACGATTGGTGCCCGTTATCCACGACCGGTACCGTACAGAGAACAGAACAGAATTTATTTTCTCATAAATCATGTAATGTGATAGAGAGAAAGTCTAACATATTCAGTGCCAAGACAAGGTGTTTTTCCCCCCATGATTAGCCGGTTTGCAAAGCTGTCTAGGCTATCGGCATTGCCACATGAACCCACTTCTAGAACTGTCCACGTGCTTGACCATTAGGTGACGTTTATAGTCCTATACAGTATGCCTTATATTATTGTTTGTTCGCATGTGGACCTTCTTCACTAATACGTAATGCGGGTGGTGATGTAGTATGTACGCTACCAGAAGTGACCACACTTGCAGGTCCGTGTATAGGCTGCTACAAGCCAGCGTTTCTCGCCACCATAAACTTTTGCACCTACAATTTTTATGTCGTTATAACGATATTCCATTTATTGATGAAGATTATTACTATATTAGCATTATGATCAGAGTCGGAGTTAAGTCATCCGTGTTAAGTAGGCTACATTCCTCAAGTTTTCCTCATTAATATTTGATGTCATCTCCCGACCTCGGTTCAGTTGATAACGAGTTAATGTTCACAAGTTGTCTTTGAATAGTACTGTACAGTATATAAATAGGCTACTACTGACGAGATAGTTGCAAAAGAATGTACCGGCAACTAAATTCATTGTAATAAATCTAATGTGGAACATTATCATGCGATGGAGGAATGGCTATATTCACACTGCTTCAGTTCTGCCAACTCTAAAGACATATCACAGATATTCATGGTTGATTTGAACTAGTTCTTAGCTATAACTTCAAAGTGCACTTCACATACATAACATCATGTTTGTACTTCCAAAAAGCTTTCCACCGCTGTGTGGTTGACAACTCTCCAATGCAACCACATCTCCGATAGACCGCTTCTTTATATATCATTCAAAGTGGAGGTAACTCATGTTTGCTCACATTCCTTCTTAGAAACAGTGATGCATCAAAAACAAGATAAATAGCGGAACGTTCACTTATTTAACCTAACATGCTTTAGAACTATCGAGTGCTGGGTGATAAGTAGGCCCTACATCATTAAATACTTGTGGGTGAACAAATCGTGCGTAATTAGTCTCAGATCGAAATTCGTTTGTCCATTATATAGGTCAATTAACTGTGATAACTATGTCTTAATGCAGGATGATGGAATTGGCAGTTTGAGTTGGTTGTCAAATAACGTAATTCGAGCAGCCACCAAGATTAAAATGGCTTTCATTTACAGAGGTGATACAATTGTACTGCACTTAACATAACGTTGAAGGGGAATGTCATGAATGCCAATGTTACGTAGCTGTGTATCATGTACTTGTAATAATATGTACCAAGCTCAATATCCAGTGTATGTGTTCAAATGTAGATTATGTACAACAGTAGGCTACAAAACAGCCGATAAAGCAAACATTCACTTTTACTGACGCAAACTCTCAGTTTCTAGACACTTGTAAATCATTCCGCTGTGCAATGCACGCCCAATAGTCCTCTTATAGACAGTATGCATTGTCTCCCAGTGTCTTGAAAAAAGATGAATTGCTTGCTGCCTATCTTGAAATGTAGAACCATCATGTTGTGAATATATTATACTATACCCAACATCATGTGCAGTGTAATATATTTAAAGTAAAACGTTTGGCAACACTGAATATGCCATCAATTTCTATTATTTGAATAATAATATGAGGATGATTTTAGTAAGGCATATTACTTTTAGCAACTTGCCGAGGGCATTCTTGTTTTTTTGTTTGTTTTTTATCAATGCATCAGTGATGTCAAGAACTGTTTTGGAGCGGAGTTGTTTTTTTTTGTATTGGGGTTTAAAGTCTTTCACTAATATCGCGAGAGGAGGTTACATTGGAATAGTGTAATACATGGTTAAAATGAAACACTAATGAACGTTTTCCAACAAGATATACTCTACGTTGCGTAACATTTTTCGTAACATTTGATGCATTGTTTAGACGAAACCGATTTAGGAGGGGCTCATTTCATTTCATTTCAATGATATTAACATCCTTTCAGCATACATCACACATGTATAAAGCTATGTGAATTTCAAGTGTTATAACCCAATCATAATACAAACTGTTTATTAAACAAAATAGTCGAATTCTGGGAGGGCACAAGCACCTGTACCAAACCCATTCAAAAAATAATAAAAAATTGCAATTGCGTTTAGAGCCGCCTAGTGATTATTTCACCAACATCACAACTACTCAGTTTTGGGCATAATGTGTCTGTGTGTGCGTGTGTGTGTGCATAATTAAAAAATCACCATTTCCCACAATGTTTCTTGTCCTCCATTTGTTTTGTAAGTTGCTTTTCAATATTAGTTTGTCCACTTGGTGAAGAGAGCATGTGGTAGATGACAACAATGTACTGCATACAAATTCATGTCTCATGAGCCTAAGATTTATTTCAGTTTATTTCTTGTGAAGAGTACTTCAATTGAACTTACAGCCATGCACAACACTGATGTACAGCAGTTATTACAAAAGTATGTTTTAAAGAAACAGAACAGATAAATGAAACTTCCTTGTGGTGAAACAGTATTATGCACTTGAATCAAGAAAATGATGGTCTGAACATATTGTTATTTCTCGTAAATATGTGGGTATATGCACAATACTGGAAGCATACAACCCATATTGGTATGAGTATCCTCCTTCCAAACTGTTCTCTAGCGGGCAAACACTTTCCTTGTTCTTGTTCCAGGGATGGAAATGAACACTATTTGGGACTGGATAGCAGCAATGTCTCGCCTAGATAGATCTAGTTACGTTTTACAGGTGCTACTACGATGAATCAGTATTGGCACTAGCTGCAGTTACAAGCACATTTCCATCCCTGTGTTCCATTCAAAAGGGTACTTTGGTGGTGAGGGTCAAATGATGACCAAGTGCACAACAGATATCCACAAAAAGAGTACAATAGTAACAACACATGGAATTACAATGGAAAGAAAAATGATCTGGTACAAACTTATCTCGTATGTAATCATGTGCGATGGCTTTGGCAAACATAAACCAAAACATTACGAGCAGCTCAAATTTCACTCCCCTAAATTGGCGTTCCAAAGAGGATAATTAAAGTTTAACATTAATGACACCAGAGTTGTGATACTTGGAAAGGTTGTGCAATCGTTCTATGTCATTACAGTACACGATCCCTACAACAGTTTGCCCTCTCCGAGTAAACAATTGCAAGTGACCCGTATGCCTCAATCACTGACAGGTGAGGCAGAAACCGGAGATACAGCACATATAGCAAACATTTACCATATCAACTCCACAAGTAATTTCAGTTTGGCAACAGCTGATGATGAAGGGGTTTAGACAAGAAACACAAGAGAAATGGAACTGATTCTTTTACTTTCATTACATTCAATTTCGCCAAAACATTTGACTTCTTTAACGATAAACACTTGGAAATCAATGTTGCTATTGAACAAAACAATGACGAATTACACCCGAAATAAGTAGATTCCGCCAAAACCACTTTCACCTACAACTTTAAATCAGCACATAAAGTCATATCCTTATGATACATACATACAGTAAATATATCAATCTATGTAACACAATGCTAATGGAGTACTTGAGGCAAAAGCATGCATCTGTCTAGTTTACAGCCACTCTGTGATTTCTCCGTGTGTATAAATCTGCTCACAAATGCTTAACTCATGATTGTCCAGTCAAATTTATTACAATTTAAAGAGCCACAATAATGAGTAATTAAAGAGTTTAACAATACCGGAACAGGTTGCATACGAAGGAAGATGAACGATGCATCAACACCACAAGAAGTCCAGACTACAGGGGTTACTGTGACATATTTACGTCAGTAGTGATTAAACTAGGATAGACTAGAATCAGTATAGAGTACAAACATACACCATTAATGTATAAAACACTTCTCCGTTAGGTCCAAAGGAAATGAAATAGAAAATTGAGAGAAACTTCAGCGATGCCAAAAATGAAAATGTGAATGTGACGACCCACATTAAGACTTAGCATGTTGACAGGTCTGCTTAACGCGGATGAGATCCCAGGAGAACTGTCCCCAAACTCAACCATAGCTGCAGACCTGTCATGCGCAAATTTAGAATTAAAAAGTCATTCATGCCGTAGCTACAATCAATCATTCAGATATGCTCAGACCTACAGCAAGCAATGTTTAGCCACCCATTCCCCTTTAGTTATACAGGGTTACACGTGTGTAGAATGTTGTAATTTCTGGGCTATAATCATGAATATCAGCATCAAAATAAAACCATGTGACTACTACATTACTATGGATAACTATGTATGAAAGTATGTATGCAGCTGTTTGCCAGGTCGAGTGACGACTGCACCGGACAGGGGACGCCGACAACCACATCAACATGATGCACAAGATGTAGCTTCGGAAGATAATCAAATCTGGAAACAGTACAACTTTAGTTGGTTTAGATCCGCAAATCCTGTGTCCCACAGTACATCACTTCAATCTCAAGATTCACCTCGATTTTAAAATCTCGACATTTTTTGTTTTACTCATCAGCGGACATGTATGGAAATAGTGACATTGAGCTCGATGTCTGCTGTATAACAGTGACCAATGCAATGATCAACAAATCAATCCTAACCGGCTATGGAGGTGGCCACCGAACATGTGTGTCAGTATGTCCATGCATGTTCCATGTGTGCACGTACGCTGCAACCACCACTGCCGTAAACCCCCCCTCCCATTCCCGTCCGTCACCCGCACGCACGTCGTCGACAGTGACAGCAGCAGCAGCTGCCGCCCGCCTGCCTGGACAAACTGGTGTCTAGGACTGCTCCTGTTGTTCGCCCATGTCACCGTCGTCGCCTTGTGCATCTGAAGTCCACAGCTGCAAAAGAAAGGCATCATAAATAGCTTGTCATGCTAAACATTAATACATACAAAAATAATGTATTGTTAAGCAGCTTTCAAAATGAGCGAGTGAATGAATTATCATTCTACGTCACAGCGAGAATCTTTCACCCATACGTGATGACAGCTTTCAAGATCATTTCTATCATTAAGACATGTCGGATTATGACAAAAGGGAACATGCACTAAATCTGCTCATACCGGTCGATACTGACCAAGGAAGGATAAACCCCAGACTAAACCATGGCTAAATCTGGACTTTTAAATTGGGGTTTAGAGGTATCAAGATTCTTTCACATATATTGTGGCTTGTCAGTTTATGGTTGGAGTGAATCCTTATTTTACTCCACAACGGGAATCTTTCACCCATATGCGACAATAATATCACAGTTGATGTTGTCTACTATCAGTAGATTACAGTGGGTTGCAGTAGATATTTGTCTACCAAACAGCAGTGGAAAGGATTTTGGAAGTAAAAACATGATTGTATGGGTGTCGACTGAATGAATTTTGCAGTTGTAGCAAAAACAACCATAAATATCTGTGATATTATGCCTTTTAACATCGCGGTGGGAATATTTCACCCATAGGCGATGCATGGGTAAGAGGAAACATGCAACATCCATATTGCTAACTGTTGCAGTAAAGCTGAAAGCACCAGCTGGTACTGACAGAACCTAGGGCGTTCTAGCACCCAGGCCAGGAGACTAAATGTAGTCTTACGACAGATGCAGATTCTACTTACTGTGAGGTTATCCCGGAGAAGCTGCATTATCAAAGTGCTATCTTTATAAGATTCTTCTGATAGTGTGTCTAACATGGCAATAGCTTCATCGAATGCCTGAAAACAAAAATAATTACAAAATTATATCTAGACATTGACAGTATACTATTTATTTTTTGAATTAGGGGTTTAGAGTCGCTTTCTATCTTTCACCAATATCGCAGGTACACAACCCATCATTTAAATAACGCTTGAGGCACCTACAAATAAATATGCATGTGGAAAATAAGTAGGGAAAGGTAGTACAATAGTATGCAATATTTAGGTTTTGTAGTGCTTGTGGGGATGGGTTTCGAGTCTAAGTGCCATTAGACAATGAAGTACTTCTCACTGCTGAATATAATCAGTGTTCTATTTCTGCATGTGATCGGGCAAGTTAACTCGCTTCACTCATTAATCAATTTTTCATAATTAAACATTAGCAGATACAGTACGGTACTTACTTTTTTCGCTAATTCACAAGCCTTGTCTGGCTGATTAGCAATTTCATAGTAAAATACGGAGAAATTGAGAGCCAATCCTAGCCTGATGGGGTGAGTAGCATCCATCTTTAGCTTAGCTGTTTCATTTGCCAAGGTATAGGCTTGTTCTGATAATTTCACAATTTCTGAAAGGAGAAGAGCATAGATACAATATAAATGGACAACAATAAATCAACCCATGAACAGATTTCTTGCATGTAGGACATAGCCAGGGATTGAAGCACACACCTTGTTAGCGCTCTCCAGGCCAATGATCTAAGCACTATGCCAAGGAGGCAACTAAGGCGAGCAGAAACCTGTCAGCTATACACCACAAAGGCCTCTGTGGCGAAGCTCGGGCAGATTCTGGGCAGATTGGTTGATTTGGGGTTTAAAGTCACTGACATATCATAGAAAACCCTTTGACCCAAAAACCTATCCTAGGAAACCCTCTGGACTGGAGAGCTTAGACATGGCAAACCAACAACATGGATAGAACTTTACCTTTAGCCCAAATAACGATTCAAATACATTATTTGATACAAAATTTAGTAAGAAAAGGCTAAATTTCTATTCTGCATGCTGAATAAAATCAAAGTGTTCTATTTCTGCATGTGATCGGGCAAGTTAACTCGCATTCAGCAGGGAGAGGGTTAACATAGTTCAGGCTTGCAGGCTAGTGTTAAGATCGGTTCATGTTGGATAAACTCTCAATGGGGCAAGTGGCATCAGGCCGAGTATTCCACCATTAATGGTAAGATTTACTACAGAGGGACAGGAGTCCTACATGAGATGAACACAATTGGCTGACCATGCAGTCAGCGTATCTGAAAAATATGGCATGCATTGGCTGATTGCCCAGTCAGCTAACACTGCCCATCTCAGTTTTAGAAGTCTCTCCCTCTGATGTCAATCTTTGAGACGGATTTAACATACATTCCCTGCAATACCCACACACGCAGAATATACTTCAAGAAACATTACGAAACCTGTGGCCATAAAAGTGGGTGTTTGTTTCTATTCTATATTTCGAGACGGGTTTAACATAAAACTGGAAATATTTTGTATTTGGGTAGGGATAGGGCTCAATTTAGCAGCTATGGTAACCTAATTTTGCATTTGATGACCAATATTTTACTTATTTTAAGTATTTCTGGCTATGCAGTAGCCAAATGGCTCCTTGGAAAAATTGTAACTTTGAAGCCTGTAAAATTGACAATGGACTGATAAATTACTCAGGTGTGGTTAATATTCAACATATTATCCAATTTAATGTGTATCCGAACATGAAAATTACCTGCAAAGACCTCAATAAGAGGTATGTCGTGTCATTGCATATTTTCCATATTTTTACTACCATTTCTTTCAGACATGAAATCGAGTTGAGCAGTGCTGTATTCAACTTGGCCATAGCAGGTAATAAAGAGTGAAGAGACACGAGTTAGTCCAGCTTCCTGGTTCATGTTTGTTATCAGATAGCCTCATGTAAGCTGAAGTAAGTAACTGGATGCCACAACTTACCGGTCCTTTGATCCCCAGACCGCACTTCAGCCAGGTACCTGTAGTAGTCTCCCTTCATTTTCTGATAGAAAACTTTGCTATCATTGGAGCCATCCTTGCCATCTTTGTCATCATCACCTGAGGCTTTGGGGATTAAGTGCTTGTCCAAGAGTTCCTGAAAAGCAGGGGATTTAATTACTATTATCTGCTTTTTGCAGACATTGTGCAAATAATGAACAAAATATTTCAACCAGACGTGACGACTACAATATTAAAAAATACACAAACTGCTGGGGAAAGTTAATATGAGGGATCAACTGGGGTGTAAAGTGGATATAGCAAAATTATATACATTACACTACGAGGATATTCAAAATGCTTGTTTCTCATACACAACAGCTTTATAAATTGCAACCACCACCTTGTGAAACAAGTGCTTTTCTAAGCTGAAATGTTTGCAACCTTGGAAAAAAATAATACAAATATTGTTGAAGACAAGGAAAGTGGAATGTACAATAGCCTACTTCGGGTAGTTACGCTAGTTTAGCCCGGAAGTGTCATTGCGCATGTCTAGTTGTTGCTAGACGAGCTTTCGTGCTTTGTGCACGTGTTTGTGACATCACTCTAGCCTTGCTTTCGCGACTTCATGCAAACTCTAGCTCCTCTAGGAACCACCCGAAGTAGGCCAATGAAAACAAATGCAATATTAAAGAGGGTTACGGGTCAATTCTAGTCAAACAACTTCAGTGTATTTCCGTGCCGATCTTTGGATCGATTTGCGAGTGTTTTTGATTCGGACGCCATCATGAGAGTGTAGCAGTTTCATATTTATGTCACGACTTAATAGCCGAATTGCGAGTCGGAAGTATTATACTCCATTTTATTTACTATATAAAAGGTAAACAGTAATGAATAATGAAGTTAACCTCCTGTGTGTTTTTAATGATTATCGAAGCATCGACACACCCCTACTAGGTACTATACTCTTATCAAAAATAGTGTTCATAAATTAATACAATAGCATCATTGGAGAAATGAATTATCAGGATTTATCTGAACGCGCAATCCTGCGTCCCATACGCAAACAATGCAAGTTTGGACGCATGAACAGTGTTTCAGATGGGCGTCGGTCATCGGACAATGCCCGATTATTTTCGCAAATGTCCGATTTTATTAGAGACCATGCCTGATTATTTTCACAAATGTCAGAGATTTCAAAAACCTGTTAGGACATTGTCCTGAACATTTTGTTGGCCATCTGAAACACTGCATGAATATTTTGCTACGTGTCTTTATTAAAAAATTAAATTGACAACTAGAGAATAGAATAATATAATAACATCAATCAAATAACGGCCATATTACTCTAGGTTACTGCTGTTTGCAATCAGCAAATAAAACCTGTGCAGCAGTCATCATTTTACTTACGTACAAAGGGGAGTAACTCTAATTCTTCCGAGTGTACGTGAAATGCATGGGACTCCCTTTGTCTAACTCGGGACGCGAAAAGTATATCACCACGCGTCGCCAGGAAACCAAAGTTAAATCCCAATTATCTACCGAAGCAGTACAGAAGTACTCCCTCCAAACTGTTACATCTATTACGTAGGCCTACATAAAACGGCCATAAATGCTTATGCGTTTGTTCTCATTTTATGTCAATACTTTTGTTTTATACAATAAAATGTTTAAACCACATAAAACGGTGCAAAACCCTTCGGCGCGAACCGACCTAAAAGTAGCACGAAATTACTCAAGATATGCGCAAACCGACCTGAAAAACGTAACGCGAAATGACCCAGCGCGAAAGAACCCGAAACGATGTCTGGCGCAAACTGACCTGTAACCTGAAGAAAATCAAAGTGTTCTATTTCTGCATGTGATTGGGCAACTTTAGTCGCCTTCAGCAGGGAGAGGGTTAAAGAGTACAGGGACAGATAGTCATGTAGCAGTTTCCTAGTTGGTGGTCATCAACAGCATGTTTTAGGGACATTGATCAGCACTGAGGGTGGGGTCATGTATTGGTGGTCATAAGATGTACAACAAAAATACTGACTTTTGACGCAATAAGATGGTGTATGAAAGTGATCTCCCTTTCCAATGTTGGCTTGGGTTATGTTAAGCTGATAAAATGGTACTATTGAATTTATAATTACGCAAACTTTCTAATGTCTTTTGCTTAAATTGCATGTCACGGTCTTGTAGCACTACAATTTGTAACTGGACCTTAAAATAGTTGTACAGTAGACCTCGCATATAACGGACTCATTGGGACCGGCTATTTCTGTCAGTTATATGCATATGCCGCAAATAATAGTGTTAGACAGGGACTTCAGATTTAGTTTGTTATACGCGAGGTCTACTGTAGTTTACAAGTTACATGTCACAGTTTTGTAGCACTACAATAGAAAGCATGGACCTTATAATAGTTGTACAGTAGACCTTGCATACAACGAACTCATTGGGACCGACTATTTCTGTCCGTTATATGCGAAGTCTGTTATGTGCATATGCCTCAATTAGCATTAGACGGGATCGGGACTTCAGATTCAGTCCGTTATATGCGAGGTCTACTGTGTCCACTGTCCAGGACCACTTGAGAAAACCAACTCATCAATCTGCAGCATATCATAGTTTATCATTTCATATTCAATTGATAGCGAGATCTACCTCAGAGTAGTCTTCATTATGATTAAAGCCATATTATATTTAGCAACTGTATCATACATATTTGGCCTACTCTTGGTTGCAAAATGATCAGTCTACACCGATCTGGCCTTCTTAGCAACCAACACCAGTCAGGGAGTCATAAAATGAAGCACAAGCGTAATCACAGTAAAAATGGCAATGAACATTGATCATGTCGCCAGATCGAAAACCAGAACACTGTTGAATTTGTAGGACGAGTTTGTGGCCATATATACGATATAGTTAAAATGGGGAGGGTGAGGGTGAAAGATCGAAAGGGGTAGGCTACCAATATATCTTTAACACAGACTTTATGGTGTATGTTTGATATTATTTTAGCTTGTTTATGCTATGAAATATATGGCAAATACAAGATATATGAGAATTAGTCTATTTTAAAACGAGTAAACAACACCAACAACCCGATCAAAAGGCTCAGATATCAACCAGCACATTCACATACCAACACTTCGTCACAGATTTTTTTGAGTTCGTCTTCCACTCTTTTCTTATATGCCTTAGCCATAGCTAGTTTCCTTTCGGAACCTTCCCCACCAGCCGAATCACCTTTCTGCTCGATACTACTAATGACTCTCCATGCAGAACGACGTGCTCCAACGACATTTTTGTATGCAACAGAGAGCAAATTTCTTTCCTCGTTGGATAGAATGTCTGAACCCTTGCCGGTAGCGCTCTCGACGCACTGTTTCATAGCTGCTGCCATGTCATCGTATCTTTCAGCTTGCTCAGCAAGTTTAGCTTTATCCACAAACTTCTGTTTCTCGGTACTACCCATTTTGACACTGTTTTGACGATGTTAGATTCAGGTTTGCCGACCGAAATTTACAGTACCAACTTAAAAATGGCGGATGACGGGACCTACTTTCGGCAGTCAATGACATAATGTATCCTGTCTACATATTTCAAAACTATTATAAAACATTGATGTGTATTAGGATATTTACATTGGTTTGGCATGTATATGAATTATTATGTAAGTATTATTTTTGCAAACAAGTAATTGAGTTTTTATACTTTATAAAACCGAGGGAATATTTTCAATTGATCCCTTAGGCCTGTAGCACGAGTTATCGTCCCCTATATTACTACGCCGTTATGGGGAACACATTTATTCTTCCAGGGTAGCCTTGACGTCATATGTTTCCATGCCAACGCAAGCAGTGCATTTTTTAATTATTCATTGTAATTTCTCGTATAAATTCTCCAACAAAACTTTCTGAAATTATCACATAATCTATTCTCTACGTATTAATAAAATTATGTTTCAGTAATGTATTTCCCACAACTCCAACGTTCAACATATTTGTCAACTTCCGGTCAGATAAAGCACATGTGTTTACTGATGTTCTAATGATAATTATCTGAGATGCCTAAATCAAAACGTGATCGTAAAGGTAAATATTGTGAAAATATATAGTCACGCCCATAATTACCAACCCTCAACAAATGACATCTCAATTATTTATTTGTGGATGTTTTTTCTTAGTTCGGGAGCTGTTAGCAAGATGAGCTCACTTTTCGTGCAGTCGAGTGAACCAGAGACTGTCACTGGCAGTCTCGATTATTCATTATCGTTAATATGATCATTTACTTTCCACTTGTGCTGTCATACATAGTTATCAGGTGATGACTTTATAAACACTAAAATATGGTCGGACATTCTAACTTCGTTACCCTCCTAACTCCTAATCCTCTAGCTGTAACTGACCATATGAGACTTATATGTATAGCGAATGTATGACGTTTCGCCCTAGAACGCTTACGCCTCCAGACGTTTCGCACCACTGAAGTCATTTCGCCCTTCCAT
>JAVCKZ010057489.1:5549-16184 GCA_034780755.1 Lepetodrilus elevatus | reverse complement strand
ATACATGTGCCATAGTAAGTATAATGAAGTTGATGTACATATTAAGAAAAATATCCAGGAAAACGTCCATATTTCAGACGATAATAGGCCCGTAACCAGTATGGGTATTGAAATGGTAATCGACAAAGCGCAATAATGATACGCTTACTGCAGTAGCCGGATTCATTATTTATGAATACAGACTTTAATGTTATCGTTCCACTTTGGTGAATCGCACTGATGTATGTTAAAAATATATACATGTTTTGTGTTTAAGGAGTCACACGAACCTAACTTCCAAGTGAGTTTGTCCTCGCCAACAGGCGGCGCAGAGATCGGGAAGATTGGCAAAACTATTGTGACGATTATTAACGACGAGGGTAAGATACTAGTATATAGAACTACTACACTTGCCATGAAATACTAGTATCGTAACCACTCTCTATTTTACTTACTAAATGTAATCTATATAACCTTACAATCACGTGATATTTTAGTCTTCTTCTTCTTCTTCTTTTCTTCTTCTTCTTCTTCCTCTTCTTCTCTTCTTCTCCTCCTCCTCTTTTTCCAGTTTTTCCTCCTCTCCTTTCTCTTCTTCCTATTCTTTGTACTGTAACATATCTCGACCTGGACCCTCCTCGAAACTCCGACCAGTATGCCTACTTGACATGGCCGTCGCCCTAACCCTGGTATGAAATAGTTGTACTGGTCTGCGTTTGGAGGATGAATCTGGTCACACTGTATAATAGTACCTAGTCTCAGCTTCAATATTATACTGTACAATGCAGAGTTCAACGGAATGGTGTCGAGAATCCGTGAGATGACCAACCAGAACCTGGAGGGTCTGAAAATAGACAGCAGCTCATGGGGGGATCAGTTCATGGAAGCTATGAACGTCAACGGCGGGGACGTAGAGAACGCCTCCGTCATCGACTACATCATGCACTTCATCACGTTCTTCTGGAAGGTAATCAAAAAAGAGATAAACTAATGCGCTACGTCTTGTGACAAGTTCACAAAGTAAAATGTTTTTCTTCTACTTTGATTTGTATCACGCCCCTTCTTCGCATCATGGGATTATCTAGTTTTATATCAGAGAGTTCAAGTTGGCATATTAGTACACTATCTGTCGCTATTCGTAGCCCAAACAGACCATCTTCAACGTAAAAACGTCCAAATGATTACTCCAAAATGCCCTGACCAATTTAATCCCTGTTGTACGTTAATTACCGTTATCATGATGATAAGTCGCCTTTTCATGAGATTCAAACTATAATTCCAGGTGCTTTTTGCCTTCATCCCGCCACCGTCCATTGGTGGAGGCTGGCTGACCTTTCTTGTATCCCTGGCCGTGATTGGCTTCCTGACCGCCATCATCAGTGACCTCGCCTCCATATTTGGCTGCCTCATCGGTCTGTCTGCTACCATCACTGCCATTACATTCGTCGCTCTGGGAACCAGTATGCCCGACACCTTCGCCAGCAAGACAGCCGCCATCATGGAGAAATACGCCGACAGCTCCATCGGAAACATCAACGGCAGCAACTCCGTCAACGTGTTCCTCGGCCTGGGGCTGCCCTGGCTCATTGCCTCCATATACTGGACGATCAAAGTTAGTGGGACAAACAGGGAATGATTTATACTATACTGTAGAATAATTTGAGATTGACGTTTTCAAAAGAAAAGAAAATTAATAATATTCAGGTTTAAATCGTTCTCTTTTATCTATGATTTAGTACAGTATAAGTACCATGAAATTTAGTTCGCACAATATTGGAAATATTATTATTTAATTATTACTAGTTCGGTACTGTAATGATTCTCTGAACAATTTGCTTGGTGTACGTCTTGTCGTTTTTCAACTGGCCTACTGTATACAGGTTCCATGCCACGGCTATATATACATCCACGTTCCTCTTCAGGGCGAGCAGTTCGTCGTGCCCAAGGGCTCCCTGGTATTCTCCGTCATCCTGTACACTATGAGCGCCGTCATCGCCACCGCCATGCTCCTTATACGTCGGAAGTTCGCCATGTTCGGGCGGGCAGAACTGGGCGGACCAGCCAAGGGGAAATACATCTCCGCCGGCCTCGTCTTCCTGCTGTGGGCGATCTACATCGTGCTGTCGTCACTGCAGGCGCAGAAAATCTTCACCGTCAACCTGTAAGCAGGTAGTGGAAACGTCCACGCTGATCTCATCTTTCTCGGAAGTACACCTTGAGAGAGCGGAAGTGCACCTTGAGAGCGGAAGTACACCTTGAGAGAGCGGAAGTACACCTTGAGAGAGCGAGCGGAAGTACACCTTGAGAGAGTCTGGAAATACACCCTGAGAGAGTGATAATACATCCTGAGTGTCTGAAAGTACACATTGAGAGTCTGGAAGTACACCTTGAGAGAGTCTGGTGTATCGACCTGGTAGGATTAGCCTATATCGCTGGGGTGCAGACAGAATGCTGTCGTACATTCTCAAATCTACGCCTTTGGATATCGCTGATGGTTGTGCGACAGAATACGCAACACATTGCACACAGAGATTAGTGCTGCGTGTGAAGACTGATGTCAAGGCTGAACATACTACACTTTGACAGACGGTATGACGTGATTGCGAGGTTCTACATTCATACCATGTATGATAAAGAGCAGTGTAAAATGTGTGTTCTCGTAATGTACGACACACACAGTAGTCGGAAGGTTACATACAGTGAAATGAACATATTTATTTATTTTTCATAAGACATTTCTCTTAATGTACCAATACGTGGGTTTTATCATGTTTGCACATATATTGACAAATGATCCACTAAAGGTATACTTATTATAGATAGTTAGTTAACAGTGTGTATATATTTCTAATGACAATACTAATGTATATAGTTGTATACTTCTCTTAAACTGCTGAAGAGGTAGGCCAGTCCAACCAGAGTTACATCCCTTGCATCATGCATGTCCCTAGACATAATACTATATGTACGGTAAACATTAGATAAGATAATGATTACTTATACAAATATCGTTTCAGTATTGATTGATTTGTATCCATTAGACATTATTACTTCAAATACGTTTTTGTTTTACTCTAAGTAATGAATTATGTCGTCGAAGGAGTCTGTTATCTGTATTCCAAAGCTAAAGTCACCGTGGCCGATATTTATTGAATTAACTTTACTTAATGACATAGTATACGGTAACCAGCTGGTACCAAGCGAGGAGCTGGCTACACGCAGACACGCAGACGCATCCACATCAATTTCCTAGACAACTATATTTTGTTTAACAAAACATCGTACGGTTACGGTACTGGCGCATCCACATTAAACCACAAGCTACACGCCTGGGTAAACATGTGTCAAGATGCTGGTGACCATGACATGTTAATACACTGGTATGTCATATATAGGCCATATTCATACATAGGCCATGCTTATACAGAGGCCATGCTTATACAGAGGTCATGATAATACACTGGTATGCCATATTAATACATAGGCCATGCTTATACAGAGGCCATGCTTATACAGAGGTCATGATAATACACTGATATGCCATATTAATACAGAGGCCATGCTTATACAGAGGTCATGGTTATACAGAGGTCATGATAATACACTGGTATGCCATATTAATACAGAGGCCATGCTTATACAGAGGTCATGATAATACACTGGTATGCCATATTAATACAGAGACCATGTTATAAAAATACAGAGGCTTCATTGTATATTAGTGAAATAGTCTTGCAACTATGTAAATAAATACATAAATAAATACTATGAAGGCCGTGTTAATAGACGCCTTGAAGTTGTGGGATATATAGATGAAATTATCCCGCAGCGACTTTTAAAAAGCAATAACTATATATGTAACGCGGAGGCCATGTTAATATAGAGGTCATGCTAATTGGGTTATCATCAATATATTGAGAACATATCTTTATACAAACTTTATTTGGTGCATCTATTACGACTAGTAGTGCATGCAGAGGGAACTAGTCAATTAACACTTGGAATACGAAAGATGTCAGAGTATCTAACTTGGAATCAGATGAGCTTAATGATATTATAATAGGAATCAGATGAGCTTAATGATATTATAATAGGAATCAGATGAGCTTAATGATATAATACTGCTATTGAAAATCACTGAGGATGTTGTTGAATTATCTGTGATACTTTTGTGATAATCTCTTCCATGACTTTGAATGTAATACATCGTGATGCTGAAATGAAATAAATTTATCACATGTATGATATGCAGATGTTGACGTTTAATACATTATATTTATATACCTTACTATTTAATAATAATAGTATATCTCTCTATGCTGTGTTGTACGATGCATGCTAGATGCAATACCTGTTGATACATTATTGATATTCATTTTATAATTTGTACTAAATTGGGTTACTTTCTTCATTATTAAATTGAGGATGTACATGTATATCTTATATTTGAATATATTATGTAGTAATTTTTACCCTTCCTAGTATTTGCTCGGGGGCCTGGGTAGGGATGGAGAGGAGGGAGGGAGGTTACTTGATGCAACCCTAGTTAGGCCTCTGTCTACTGCAGTGGTGTTGTAACTGGAGTTAACAAAGGACACTAGTACATGATTTCCAGAGTATATGTATTATGACCATAAACGCGCAATATTAGTATGTCACTTCGATCTTATATTAAGAGCTATGAGCAGATATCTTGAAAGCAAGCCACTGTTCCAATATCACAGGGTCCCTCATACTAAACCTACGTTATTGGTCTTTTAACTCATGCACAGCAATAATCGTCGCCCACAAAACATGGAAAACCGAGACATTTTAGTGGTGAAATATGGAGACACACGGCATCATGTGGGGAATAGATCTTGTGATCAACCAATGAAGAAATCGATAAATCGACCAATCAGTCAATCATACATACATTTAACAAATCAATCGATCAATTTTTCCATGAATTGGCTCGATCAATCAAGACGACAATTGTATACATTATTCAATCTTTTGAAGGGATTCATATTGTACAACCCTTGCAATAAAGCGATATTAATAGCTTTTATGTTCTTGATGCTCGCATTTTTTTTATCATTTTTCATTAATTTTTCATGTTCAGCAAAATAATATTATAAGGCGAATACAACGCTTCTAAACATATTATCTGAAGTTATTTGCTTTTGCATTAAAGCCGTCAAAGTTGTCCATTTCTAAGAAGCATTAAAATACTAAAACATGCTTCATTGTATAATATTATAAGGTGATGCAAATATGGATTTTGATTGTTTTACATGAAGTGGATATTATAGAAAGAAATTATTCCACTTTTCATGAATAAAACTTGATTCTGGTTTAACCCCGAATCTTTCGTCGTTATTCTTGTTGTTGTTGTTGTTGTTGTTAACCACGACTATTTCGTCGTTATTATTGTTGTTGTTGTTGTTACGAATTGAAACATTTGAAGGGTGACTTTTATGCTATCACAGAGAGGCTAAAATGGTGATGGAACGAAAGCCCTGGTTATATTAGACTAGTAATAGTGAGTATGTACATCGTACTATGCAGGAATTGTACAGCCAATCAAATTGGTGAACATTACCACAATATTTTGAATTCTCATACCCGGTATATTATTCAAATTACTACATTCCCAAGCTTATATATATCGTAAAGTTGTTATATTTTCTGAGCAAATGTCGAGGGTAAGTAGAGGAATGTATATCCTGTTCTGGTGAAAGGGAAATAACTCGGACATTTATGTTAGTGAACGTTTTATTTTATCACAGCTCAATATTACAAGTTAATTTAACAAACACTCACTTGTAAACATAAAGCTCTTTTTAATAATATATTAGTAGACTAGAGAAGTATGCCATGTGGAAATAAAACAACATAGGACAATTCACAGGACAAGTATAATATGTCATGTCTACTAAGAGTGTCATATGTGATATGAATCGTCACGAGTTATGCATCCTCGAACCCCAGGCTATTATGACTACAGTGCACATACGCTCCCTCAAATATCTGACTGAGGTTTTTGTTGTAGTCATAATAGCCTGTGCGGTTCCATGATGGGATTGTGACGACGACATTTAATGAAAATGTATGAATTAATCGGATACGCTGATTATAAACGGAAAGACAAGGCAATCTAAATCTAGGGAAAGAAATGCATAAAAACACATACTAAATGAAAACTGCCCGGACTATTAATTCGCAAAATAACAGCGTGTCTTGGTGTATGTATATTTGCACATAACAGAAGAGAATGATGACACGGAGGTCATCTCTAACACGGAGGTCACCTCTAATTATGTCTAATCTAAATCTGATTAAATCAGAGCTCTGGCGCTGTATCTAGTTATCCGGGAGGATGGTGACCAGGATTTGGACGTCCGTCAGCATCTGCGCTAAAGCCAGCGTTCAATATACAGGAACTCAATTATTGGTCAACTTGGCGTGACATGGCTGTCCAACACTACATCTCACGCACTGATCCTCTGAGCAAAGTCCTCCTCTGTTTGGATGATATTATTATCGACTTTAGCAAATTTGATGGGAAAACAATTGATGATTTGTCTAGCACATGAAACGCATAAGTAACATGTACCTGTTTTGTTTCAATGCTATCGTAATCATGTTACTAAAGAGTAAAGTTTCATGACATCATATAGTAAATAATTGCGTTAGTAATGGGGAAGGTTAGGACATTTAGTCCGTAAAATACGTACAGATTATCTTCAAATATGGTATTGAGAAAGTGAAACCAATATAAATAAATAATATTAACGCTTTAACTCTCTCCATGCTGAAGGCAACTGGAAATGCCCGACAGAGCAGTGTCTGTGCATAATCCAGCAGGGAGAGGGTTAAAGGTTTACCTTTATGACAAATGACGTTGAATATCAACCAATGCTACTGGTGACATAATACGTCAAAGAGTAGCTAACCATATGGGACAGGTCAAGAGAAAGACATGCATATACATATTCAGCCAGTGTATTCCCTGGGCATAAGATCCGAGTGCTAGACGCGCATTACGTATACAGTGTGTCTTTGATCTAGTATACTAGCTATAGGACAATAGTTACAGGTCGATACCCACCTTCATTATATTCATATATTACTTTACATAACAGTGTTCTCTGATGCAACCGTACTACAAGTTTGTGTATTTGGCGAGACAGCATAGTGTAGATCCAAAGTGCAAGTAATGAACCATCAAACAAGACAAAACGTAGCCCATTAAAACATTATATGAAACTAATTTGTATTGAATATGTCTAACTGTGTTATGTGTGCACTGTAAAGAACGAAGTAAAGCCATCATGTATACAGGCAGGACAAGGGTGCTTCCTAATCCTGTACTAAGATTGAAGCACAGTCGATGGAAACTCTAAGACACATGTTCACTAGGCAAGGAAAGTTCAAGTGTGTTAGTCCATGCATTGCATCTATGGGATAGTATGATGAGTTAATGGAGGCTGATAGCCACCAGTAATGACGTGTTTACATTCTAGATCTTGATTAATATTTCCAATGGCATCGACGGTCACCTAGAACTACCGCCACTAGCTGAATTGGCATAACTCCTGGAAGAGACGTGCATACATGTCACGTAGAGTAAGTGATTCATGAGTCATATTTTATCCACTGGACATTCTGAATGTCCACCTTGATGAGTACTCCAGCTCACTGCGTCCACTTTGATGCACGGCCCTAGATGTGAGTGGTATACAGATGGCAGACTTGATCAAGATCAGGCTAACACGCTCTCCGGTAGTCTCACCGTCCTGCTGAGTTGATTAACACTAGAACTCAGCATGGCCTCGCTGAACGCAACACTCGTATTTCACACTTAGCTGTCTTTGAAAGAATTGAACCCGCTTTACTTAGCTTCCCATTGGACAGTAGTAATAATATATATATATGGCATGTACGTGTGCAATGTGATTATGTGCGTGTGTATGTGTGTATGTGTGCATGTGTGTATGTGTATGTGTATGCGTATGTGTGTGTGATCTTTCTGTCTCTCCCTATCTGTCTGTCTCTATCTCTTTCTCTCTCTCTCCTCTCTATCTTTTTCTTTCTATATATCTCTACCTGTCTATTTCTCTCTCTTTCTTTCTCTCTCTCACCCCCTCTCTCTCTTCTCTCTCTCTCTCGCTCCCTCTCTCTCTCTCTCTCTCTCTCTCTCTCTCTCTGTATGTATACTGTATATGTGCGTAAGCTTGTGTTTATGCATGCCAATCTTCAGTACTCTAGTGGTCATGAGACTATACAAAAACCATCAATGACGATACTCAGGGAAATGTCCTAATATTACTTTATATGTACACACCTATCCTTCACCACTAATCTCTAACAAGGACGTCATTCGTAATTATAATTAGTGTTTAATGAGGAGCAAGGCTTGACGACATTGTGGCCCACACCACTCCAGTTTTATGACATCGCGATCGATATGGGAAATAACTCCAAGTGGTGCTGATCTCTGACGCCCAAATAAAGGTCGACAGTCGGCGGGACTGTCGTGGATGTTTGAGTGGAATGGACAACATATCTCATCATTAGTTTAGCCAGATCCCCGGGATTACTGGTCAGCAGAGGCTGTCCAGTGGGGGTCAGTAGGAACAGAGGTCACTAGGGCTGACCAATATTTGATGGGCTTGTAGGAACATACCAGAAGAAATGTCTTGACTCTGAGAAACGTACAGAGTAAATATTTGTTTATAATCACTAGGATCCCATGAAGTATGTGAATACACTCCATCAGCGAAGGAATATCTGATTGGATTATATTATAGGATAACTTGCAGTTATCAATGAAATATGTAACTATCTGCATGTATCTTGGTATCGTATCTCAGTAATAGCCTATGTGTGACTCCTTTATGAGTAGTGATTGTCAGGAATCCATATCATGCTTGTTACTGGACTCCATAGGAATGGATAGAAAAGCTATATCTGACGTCAGATGGTGTTAGGGACCAATAATCCTGACAAATGGATGGAAATGACAGAATTAAATATCACCAGCTAAATGATCTTGTCAGTACGCTTAGGTGAGCTTGCGGAGGTAGAATACAGAGATGTGTGACTGCTAGAACACCTTCGCTCCACTCCTAGCCCCACTCCCCCACACAACTATGTGTCACAGACAGTGCTCCACTCCTAGTATAGCCCCACTCCCCCACACACCAGACGTACTATACTCGTATAGTAGTAGACCTATACTGAGATATCACAGTGATACAGTCCTCCTGTATCAGATTTAAGCCGAGGAGTCACAGACGACCATAAATAACCATTCTGGGAATAAAAAGGCCGTCACATTGAAACTGCCTGTTACCAATATAATGACGGTGCTTCGGTCACCAGTAATGTGACTAACAGCTGTATCCAGTGGTGTCGTACATGCCTTGTATTCCTTCTACAGAGCTCAGTGCGGAGTTATGCCAGTTTCAAAGATACAAGAATGGTAACATTAGTTTTGGGTAGTTGGTCTTTAATTCAGCTTCAAATAATAATGAGCAACAGGTGTGGTATATACAAAAGTAAAGTAAATTTCGTGGTATGCATATATACCAACTATTACAATTCATACGTGTTGCCCTAAGATGATGTAGATCAGACATACAGCTTTTAAATCGTTGATAAAAGTTACCTTAGCATGGGTTGACCAGCCTACCCCCCTCTCTCTCCCTCTCTCTCTCTCTCTCTCTCTCTCTCTCTCTCTCTCTCTCTCTCTCTCTCTCTCTCTCAAGGACAATTTATATGACATGTATGTAGTAGGAAAGATAAACGCACGTACAGCAAACCAGATAACCACGTGTAGAACGTGCCTACTAGATATTGACTCGGCCGAGTAGATTATAGGTATCCTGTTCATATCCTACTTCAGATGGATTCCTCTTGTGATTCCAGCGGCATCTGATGCCATTAGACAATCAGTTTTACGGGCGTTGGTCAGTCAGTTAGTTAGATGCCATGGAACATATTGGCGTCCGCTATTACCACCACGCACCAGACATCCGGTATATTTTACAATCAGCATTGAACGGCTGGAAGTTTGATTCCTGGCACTGAGATCGCAGACTATTTGGCGGAGACAGGTTCCCCCACAAGACGTGACGGGGCAGCATTCTACGGGCCCAGAGCGGCACGCCCTTCCTGGGTAGAGAAGTGACCTTGGCTTCCCTCCATCTACCGCTGCTGCCAGTCCGCCAGTGCGTGGATGTATTGAGCTGCATGTTAAGGTAAGAAGCTCGTTATGTGTAGGGTATAACATTCCGATGATAAATCGAATTATCTGCATTGACGTTGCGTCAGTCGAGTCTGAACAATTTGATGGTCTGCGTTTATAGCTAGACAATTATCATAGATACAAGGGTGAACGTAAAGGCTTTTGTGATATTGTATTAAAGGTACTGCATACTGAAATTAATTAGTGGAAAATAGAAATGGCATTGTTACTACTGCAAAGAAAGCATACTATTTATAGAGTTGCTATTCTTGTAGTGTTGCCTTGCTTGTAGTCGTCATGTTGCTTGTAGTACTGTCATATTGCTTGTAGTACTGTACTGTCATGTTGCTTGTAGTACTGTACTGTCATGTTGCTTGTAGTACTGTACTGTCATGTTGCTTGTAGTACTGTACTGTCATGTT
>JAVCKZ010057479.1:0-16188 GCA_034780755.1 Lepetodrilus elevatus | reverse complement strand
GTAGTAGTAGTAGTAGTAGTAGTAGTAGTAGTAGTAGTAGTAGTAGTAGTAGTAGTAGTAGTAATAATAATAATAATTATTATTATTATTATTATTATTATTATTTTTGGATTTTTTAAAAATTATAATTATTATTATTAATATTAATATTATTATTATTATTATTATTATTATTACAATTATGACCCAGCATCGTATACTTACTTTTCAATCTTGGCCATCCGTTCGCACTCCGGAAACCACACGTGAGAGACGATAAAGCAGTAAGATATCCATAGTGCGCCTGCGCATCCCAGCGGTAAATACAGGGAGTCAATATCCATACTTGGACAATACCATCCACCAACGTGCCATTCGCTGGGGATGAAGATGAAGTAGCACTGAAGATAGACGACCATGAGACTGATTGGTGGAGAGAGCAGCAGAGGCAGCGCGAACGCTGTTTTCTGCATGTGAAGTTTGCACGCGAGGCCAGCCAAGTAGGTGCACACGATCCCTGAGCCGATCTGGAGGTACACGAGACTGTAGGACGTCAGGTGGAACATCACGTTGTCCTTCACCTTGTCCCCGGGTGTTGGAAGGATGAACTCGCTCTTGGTGAGAAGTCGCGCCAGGAGCACGGCGACCCCGATCTTCAGCGGTCCTACCAGGAAGTACGTCGTCTCCCGGACTTCGTGAATCACCGACCGCCATTGTTTGAAGGAGACCTTAACCTTCCCGCATAACGTCCAATCACCAGAGAGGAAGTTCTCCCACCATCCTACAGATATCAGAATGAGGCTGACCGGAAGTTGCCATATTAGGTCTTCCTTATCTGTAGAAGCACTTTCGTCACGTGTGAAGTCCGTCTTGATGAATACTCCTATGGCTGCGAACTGCGTTAGAACAGCCAGAACAGCACATGAAACTTTAAGGAAATCCCACAGTCCGAGGTTGAGCTTCCTCTCAATAACGATGACGTTCAGAAGACTCGGGATTTGGAACATAGCGAAAGTCAGGATTATCCCCCTGAAGAAGTCCGTGGAGGGAAGAACTTTGAAAATCAGCAGACAATACCCACTGGTCTGAAGAAGCTCTAGGATTGTTACCTGTAGGATACATATTACATTAACTCAATGAATCATAATGAATACACACCAGTGCAACAGTTAGTACATCATTTTAAAGGCCACACAACTACAGCTAGACGACGTCTTGTAACAACAGCAAGCAAATGATGTTTAGTTACGTTATCATATCATCATAACATTCCCCGTTATGCTCTACTACTTACAATGAACAATGTTTTTATCGACGGCCAGTCCTTGCCTCCGAACACAATCTTCATGAAAGCCATCAGCCAGTTCCACGCTATGGGCGTGCATATGCAAAACAGCAGGGTCACCATGCTTTCACCTCTACTGACGCCGTTACCCTGTGTAGAGAGGAAACAACTGTAACTAATGGGAACATACATTATATCGTCTATTACAAATATGTAATCAAAATAATTATTTAATTAATTAACAAGATAAAGTGAATGGCATTTGGTTCCTGTATTAATATAAGTATACGTGTAAGTGTTGTAAATGTATGTATAGCATAGCCATGTTCCTACGGTACTCTTCACAACACTATTCCATGGGATCATTCCAGTTAATTAACGCGATGATCTCACCTCTTTGATACCGGAAATGAGCAGCATGAGAGACAGCCTGCTGGCGACAGTAGCTCCCAGAATGCCCAGCACCAGGAAGATGTACAGGAAGAGTCGAGTCCCCTTCAGGATCTCGTTGAAGATGGAGTCGTTGTCTTCGTAGTCTCGTTCTGAGATCTGGAACACGTCGTACGGACGCCTGCCGGGAGAGCAAACCAGATTGATGATGAATTATTGAACAAGTAGTATCTGCACACCAAGTGAACACCAACAAAATAAAGGTACAAGTGTCATATGCATAAAGATTCAACTAAAACGTACACTTTAAACTAAGGAAGAAATAGGTCCAACTGTGAATTATAGAAATAATGCAAGCCTGAAATTGATTTCGGAATAGTATACACGTTATTGATAAGACTGACAAAATAGATACGGAGAACCGAATGACCAAACGTATTGCGCTGTAGGTTTCAGTCTGTCCAGTCTTACCAGGAATCGTACTCTTCTGCCTTGCCGCAGTCGCTCTCACTCTCCGCACTGTTGTCCTCCGTGTTAGGCAGCGTGTCCTTGAAGCTGCCATCTCCGTCCCTATCACAGGGCGGACTGGGCTTGACGTCCCTGTCACTGGGCGGACTGGGCTTGACGTCCCTGTCACTGGGCGGACTGGGCTTGACGTCCCTGGCACTGGGAAAACTGGGCGTGACGTGTATGGTAATGCCACTAAGTTCGTCAGATTTACCATTCAAAGAAACACTATCAGATTTACCCATCATAGAAACACTCTCGGATTTACCCATCATAGATCCACTATCAGATTTACCCATCATGGATACACTCCCGCCCAAGCCTTGGTCTGTATCTGCTATAGAAGGTTGTTTGCTATTCGTTCCATGACTTCTGGGAGGCGCGACTGGCGAATTAAACAACTTCCGGTCCAGTGACCCAGCAATAAGGTCACCCAGAAGATTATCCACGCTCATCCTTCGTTTGCCGAAGTCATATTTTGGGATGTCCAAGAGATTGGGGACGGACATCCGTTTGGCGGGATTGTGCTGTGGGGCGGTGTGGATGGTGTCCGTGGAGACATGTCCGGAGTCCAGAGATCCGGGAACTGACCGGTAGTAGTCCGGCTCCGTGGTGACGTCACTGTTTACGCTCAGCAGCGACCCTTGGGACTTGAGCCGTTCTTCTCGTTCTTTAATCTGTGAACAATTATAATATTGATAATAATAATAATGATGATGATGATGATGATAATGATGATGATGATGTTAACATTAACAACAACAACAACAATACTAATAATAATATAACAATAGGCTGTTGCGTCGTTTCTATCAACAAATGCATGTTCATTGTGTCACAATAGTACAACTGGAAGAATTACTAAGTTAGAACGAAGTCCGTCTGCATAACTCAAAGCGACATGCATTATATTGAAGTGGACGTGCCAGCCGTCCATCATGAATTTAATAGATACATTTAAATTATGAATGTAATAGATACATTTAAATTCCAATCATTGAAATACACTGCGTCTGTGTGCTATTCCATAAAGAAGATATACATTAAACAGTCCGCTAGAGAAAATACCAGGGTGCGTCACCTAGAATTATATAATATTAACTGTCGGATTTATGACATATCCTGGCATACATTTTGAAATTACCAATAATATATTCCAGGTTACTGTCTGAACAGAAATATGTCATTAGGTGCAGCTGGCAACTGTCTACGTGAATGAATACCATGCACACAGTAACCTTTACACAGAACGCTGGTCAAGTACCGACTTACTGTACACAGAAGAGTAGTATGTTCCAGGTCGGAGGCAATGCCCTCTTCAGATATTGGTACCATTGGAAGCTTTATGACATATACTAGTAATGCGACAACTCTGCCGGTAATGCCACAGGTATTATATACGTTACCTAGGCGTATGTGATATGTAAATGCGAGACAAAGGACACATGCCCCCAGGGTAAAGCTTCAAGTGTACATAAGCCCTTGTATTTTTATAACCACACTGTGTCATGATCGTGCGTGCATTAACCCAGGAGAGTGAGGACATCAAGAGTGAGGACATCAAGATGTTGTCTCACTAGAACCTCAGTAGCCTTCAGTATATTGAACATTTGGGAAGGTTCGTGATTGAGCGATGCTGATGTTTTACGTGATGCCATAGTGGAATGTTTCCGACATTTAGAACAATGAAATGTCTGAATACAAAACGTGCTAAAATAGGTATATTAATAAAGAATATGATGAATAAAAGCACATTTCGTAAGAGGACAAGAGTGTTATTACACTCAATGAACACAATTGCTATGTAATGATCATGGATGAGTTGAAACATTTGGAAATAGAACATCAATGGTTTCTGGACTTACCTTTTCTTTTAACGCAATCTCCAAAGCGTCTTTGTTCCACATTTTGAGGAACAACTGCAAAATAATACAATAATTCTAGTTTAAATAATCTATATTTTATACTTAAAGAAGTATTACGAAATATGAGAATATGTCATACGTTAAAACGTTTCTCACTAATGATAGTCAAGCCTATCCACTTCCTGTCGTGTAGTCTATCGTACTAGCAGGCGGAGCAATGCCCTAAGTGCGCTTTAGTATAGTACGCCTCATCATTTCAAGATCAAAGTAGCCTGATGATAGGTAATAATATATTGCCATAAACAGTTATGTCCGTTATCCTCCCGTGATGTAACCATGGTAATCACTTATAGTCAAACACAATCAGACATGAACACCTCGTCCGGCATTGAAGACGTCCCATGATCTGTGGACTACATGAGCATTGTCTGACAGATTTAGTTAATCGCCTCCGTATCAAAGAATTAATTCCCATCCTCTGTCGCTAATCATGTTGATCTACAAGACAAATTAGGATCGCCTGAGCGTTGTCAGAACTCTTTGTAGACTGGTCAACCACCCTACTCAGTCAACGGTCCTGTCCATCTGTCGGTCAGTGGTCGTGTAGCTGGACAGTGCATCACTGGCCTCCTTATTAAAATTGATAAACGTAGATAGACGCAGTGACAGGTAGATCTGTGTTCACGTGTGTAGGAAATGCTAGGCATACCTCGCTAATTACCCCCCGTCAACCTGCTAAGGACATCATGAACTATACAAGTGGGTAAAATGCAATTAGACTTCAATACTTCACTGTAGTTCTACTCTCATCTATTAACATTGCCAATACAAGATATATTAGAAATAAACAAATACAAAATAAAATACATGTAGGTTGTAAATGTGTGCGTATCTATATTTTTCCAAAGACATCGTAGTCTGCATGAACATAGGATAACATGCCGACACCGATCTGCACTTGATTCATCAGTTGATCCACATTCTATAGTATATTGACCTTCATGCTGCCTCCAGACACATTAGTCAAGGAAATAGTTGTCCATAAATTATAAATAATCCAACGAGTTACCATCAACTGTAAAGCTATCGTAAGATGAGGATGGTGATCACCAATAGGTTTGCGATGGATTGTAAAGATAAGATAGTTTTGTGGATTGTCCTCCTGGCTAGTTAGTCGTGTGAACAAACATGATACTGTTACCTGTGCAGTTGCACACATATTTTTAAATATTTAAGCGATTAGTCAGATATAGGTTTTCATACAAATCATATCTCACTTTAGCTGCATAATATTTATGGGTAACGATACGGTTTCATGTATTGACATTAAGCCTAAAACTGTCTAGGCCACCTAGAGATATTTAGTGCATTACATTTTTAATTTTACTAGATGACGTTAACGGTACATTTCTGACAATGGCAAAATGTCTTCACATATCTTGTAGCTTTATTGAGAAAAATATATACAGTGAATTCTTGTTTCGTATAAAATCTATGCTACGTGACATGTATGAAACACTAATTTTAATTGTGCATGAAGGCATTTGTCAAAACAATATAAAAACACGAAGAAACATTAAACACTCGGCCGCAACTGGCCCGGTAACTGACATGTGTAGGATATTATCATAGAATTAACTACAGGATGTATTGCGACAAGAACAGATTCTACACAGTTCAGCCAAGTTCAGAAGAAAAGCATGGTCAACCTTCTGACATCAAACTAACTAATTATGACATTCAAGTATGACTCCTGACTATACCGTGTACCATGGAATGGAATTGTGTGCACAGAAAATAAGTTAAAGCAAACGATGAAAAATATACGTTTCATAATTTTTCGACTATACTAAAGTAGATTCTACACAATCCATTGAAAATCAAACAGTGTAATAAGTTCTAAAATTAAATAATCGGATCTAAAATTATTTTAGAATTCGGAGAAATAATGTCCAGTCCAACAAATTTGATGTCAATGTACAAATTGTATAACTGGAATTATATATGTATATCGTTTAACCAGACTTATTTTATAACCTAATATGAAAAATATGACCTAATATGTTATAACATAATATTAAATTTATATAGCCACGTCTAAAATATGTTAATGTAACCACACCTACCAAAAGCTTGAATAACTGTCACTTCACTTAATAAAAAAATATAAAGACTTTTCACATCTACTTCAATGCTTCTTCGCCTGTTAAAACCTTGAATAATTTTCACATTTACCGTTGTCAAGACAAAAAAAAATAAAAATAGCAATTCCAACTCACCTTCGATTTTCCAAGTTTATAATCGTCTACATGGACAGTCTTGAGGATGTCCTGACAGCGCTGTATAGAGTCTGAATCCGCACTGGTCTCCGCACTGGTCTCCGCACTGGTCTCCGCACTGGTGTCCGCACACAGCTCTGAGTACCTGTCAGAGGAGAAATGTACATGCTATGTCAGTGGCCAGACAGAGGGACACTATAGGCAGTCTGGCAGTGGCACCATGCGCTATGTTGCAATGTACACGTCAAGTAAACATGGAACATGTACACCACTTTACTTCGTCACAGCCAATCGCCGTGTCGAACCAAACTTGAATAAAATAATATTGATGAAACGAAATGCAGAATTATGGTCATAATATTTAAATCTATGACACACAACAAAATGTGCAATTTACGTTGATATGTTGTTTGTCTAATAGTTTTCCCGGGTTTCCTTTGCAGGTGGCTTTTCAAAACACAAATCATCACACATGAAATCTATACATAAATATTTCCATGGACAGATACATTTATTAAAGTCCATAGAAGTTAAGCGTACGATACAATTATACGAATTATTACACTAAATGTCTTCCTGGTTAGAGTATAGATGTTAAGCACCAATATGTAATGGCCTGTTCTATTCCTATACCTTATATGTCTGTAACCATTTACGTCTGTATACATTCATGTCTTTACATGATTCGACGCTCATAGCTACGAATTCCGTACTGTAGGCGTATATATCTATTCTAAGAGGGGGCCATAAAATGTGTTTCGTCCTTTGTAAATACCTCCTTCATATCAGACATATGTATAATATAACTACATTTAGTATCCTGTTTGCTGCACCAAACCCTTGTAATGTGAATCCCGATACTCTGGTTAGCGCTTCTGACTGGCAAACCGATTGGTACAAACTACGATTACCAACATTAGCTTAGGACCCTCCCACAGAAGAACTACTTTAAAATAATTACAACCTAATTAATAAATAGACTAATACAATTTGATGAAAACGTTATGGTATGTTATTTACGTGTCAAATTGCCTACGTTTATTTTTACCCAACCTATGAACTAAACACACTCAACTATTTCCGTTGTAATAAATATTAACCTTATTTATCATCTGTTGCTATACAATAGTCTTGTTTTTAGAAAACTTGTATATTTCACATATTTCAGCTGACTTGCGTGACAACCTTGAAGACAGGTGCGTCAGACTGATGTCAACAGTGCAATTTCATTGGAGGAAAGTTGCATTGAAATTAGAAGGGAATTTTGATTGACAGTTAAATGCTCGCGTGACGCATAACCAAACACTTGATTGCAAATTGATTTTTACGTTCATACCTCGATGAACATCGTAATGTGCAGTCAAACCTTAAATGTGGGCTACTTTCTTTTTTTATTAATGCTACCTTTTTTTAAGAGGATAATGTCAGTTTGTGGAGAACACACCTACTTCTGTTGCTTTTGAGTAACATGGTCAGTCTTGATTGCACGTTGATTGTTATGTTCATACCTAGATAAACATAACACAGTGCGGGCAATCATTAAATGTAGTGATGCTTTTCTTAATCTCATAGCTTTTTTGAAGAGGACATGTCGTTTGTGGGGAAACACCTATTACTATGGAGTAGGGTAATGATGCTATCACTTGCTCAATGAAAATATTTCAGGGAATGGAATCTGTATGAAGAAGATGAACGTTGTAATTTAACTAGTCCTAGTCTACATATAATTACAATGCCCAAATGCAAGAGTAATGTTCTTTTTGCACATGTAAATCATGATACAACGGATAGAATTCCCTTGATTTAAATGTGTAGTTATGTTTTTAGAGTCAATTTGAAGCTCAGACATTTTGTGTTATTCTGAGAAATAATGGTAAGGCAATGCCGACTTTAGATAAACAATTGGTAAACAATTGGTATGATTTTAACACTAACATCAATACCATAAACTGCTATGCACATCAACACGTAAATAAAAGTGTAATTTCTTGGATTTGGAATTTAGAACAACACTATGAATTCAATCATTGCCATTGGTGCCCAACACGCATTGCATGCTCAAACTAGTAGCACATTCAGAGAAAACATGTACTATTACATATACTTAGTTAATTATTGAGGAATGAAAACAAATATTAGTGAGTTATTATTATTTTGTATGTATTAGTAGTAGTAGTGTTAATAATAATAAAGTAACGGTCATCTGAATATATTCGGTAGATGTTTGTGTGTTTAATTGTGCTTTGTTTTAAAAACATATAATTAAAAAGTGGTTATTAATGTTAAATACAGACACAGCCTTGTTCTTTCCATTAACACATTTACGTGTTAGGAAATTCCAATAATATTTGTCTTTTATCTAAAATCGGAAGATATTTGTTTAAGGAATTAGCAACGCTTCAATATAGCATTATATCCACTTAATTTATGTTTGTGATAACAAATTAATATTGCAAAGTTTATGCAAAAGCACCCACGTGTACAACACACGACTGCGGGATATGAGTGGGATGTCATAATTATGTGGAGTTAGTCACAGTGTGGTGTATATAAGTACCACTGTCCACAGACAGTAGGAGTGAGTGGGCACACACGATGTTTAACAATAGAGCATATATCTACATGTTCAGTGAATCATACATGACAACGAGTACTCAGCCCCTCAGGTGCTTACTAGTATATCTGTCCTAATGCTGCCGTTATCATAAGATCATCATATTTTTATGATACCCAATTGTAAAAGAAATCCTAGTGGATGCCATACTTTAATGTTTTATATATGTTAATGTAATGTGTGTGGGTTGGCGCTCATCCGTCTGTACGTGGCACTGATTTCCTAGAGGCCCTGAATGCATTCACCAGAAGAGCAACTTGTACATATTCGTATACCTATCGCAGTGCAGTCTAATGTACTAGGTGGTATGTTTTGAAATTGTCATTGATCATTCTAAGTTATCTCTAAATCTATAGATCTTATAGTGCAAGATTAACGCTGTAAATTGACGTTTTGCCTGAGCTATTATTGGAAACACAGCCACAGGTACACGATAGATAAGATCCGTGAATAACTCAAGCAGTATCGTCATCTCCGTCATAACAGTACGAAGTGGTTAGTTTCAAGAAAACGGCACTTATCAGAAGAAAACTAAAAAGAAATGGACGGCTTAATGCAGTCGATCAAAGTGTACTGTTTTTGCACTAATAATTTAAACAGACAGACAGACAGTCTATGAGAGGCAGTACCGAGAGAAAGGAGAAAAGAGCAGATATAAAGGTGGAGAGAAAGAAAAATAGAGAAAGAAAGCACGAGAGAGCGAGAGAGCGAGTGAGGGAGAGAAAGAGAGAGAGGAGAGAGAAGGGCAAGAGAGTGAGAGAGAGAGAAAGAGCGAGAGAGGAGAGAGAAGGGAGAGAGAGGAGAGAGAAGGGCGAGAGAGAGAGAGGGGAGAGAGATAAGGGCGAGAGAAAGAGAGAGAGAAGAGAGAAGGGCGAGAGAGTGAGAGAGAGAAAGAGCGTGAGAGGAGAGAGAGAAGGGCGAGAGAGAGAGAGTGAGAGAGAGAGAGAGAGAGAGAGAGAGAGAGAGAGCAAGAACAAGACATACCTGTCAATAAAGTCGACGTAGCGGATTCGTATTGGATAGCCTTCTCTTCGTAGCTGCGCAATTTCCATCAAACCGTTGCATTGCAACTGTCTTCTTACTAACGTGATGTCAAACTTGGATGGGGACAACGCTTTATTGGGCTTCAGACACCTGGAAATACGCGTAATACGTCATCACGACATAACTACTATGTCTACATTCATCTGAATTTACGTAATCACGAACACTCATGCAGGTTTTAGTTGTGTGGACAGTATGGTCGGTTCCATAACGCGAACTTACCTAATGAACAATGGCTGGGCTTGAGACAGTTTGGACATAAGATCAGACAGGGATTTCTGGAAATAATAATTTTACACGAATTAGTATTACTTCTAAGAATACATGTATATTCAAAGCTACCTGTTCATGCTCTCATCATTAGATCACACCCAGAGAATGAGCACTGAACAATGGAATGATAGTCTGTGTTTGCCCAAAGAGGATTTGTAACTACCAGCATAATAAAGTGTAATGCTTTAAATAATATTTACGACATTATTATGTCAGATACATCGTGGTAGTAGCTAGGTACCTTGAGATATTTGTTGACCGTAGGCGACAACTTCCCCGACACACTGGGAACACTGTCTCCAGACAGACGCCTGGAAACCAAGACACGTACATTAGAACATAATTAGAATATATAAATATCGGCCAAGCTGAAGTCTCTTCATTGTCATGAATACTATGTCACAGCTCCAGGGCAGGGCCGAGTACAATGAAACTCTAATATTATTGTTGTTTATGTGAATATTTTATTTTATTGTATTTTATAGGTTATTAGTATGTTATCATTACAATTTTCGTGAGTTCAAACTTCATAAGACCTATTAACAATAGATAACTCGTACCTGTGTTTTATTTTAAATGAGATCTCTCTGGCTAATTTATCTTGGAGTTGGTCTTTTTCTAGTGTGACGGGCCATGCCGACGGAAGCTTGGGGTGACTGGAATATCTGCTGGCAGAACTGGAAGAGAACACACAACATAAATACACGGACAACTTGTGCATATTGTAGAGGTCTTTGAAACTTTAGATAACATAATATGTAAGACGCTCAGGGTAACAAGTCAACTTACTTGTAAAACTATTGTATGATAAACATAGCCCTGATGGTTGACAAGCAACAGTTGTCAAACGTACATTGGTTTGTGTATGCTCTTGAAATTCTATTCTACATGTATTATTTGTAACGGATCAAAAATACAACATTGAAGATTTATTATGAATCCGTGTTCCATCCCAGATGGGACAACACACGATGCATGCATCTGTGAGCGCCTCCTATCGGAGAACAGTGTCAATGTAAGACAGTGGGAGAACCCGGAAGTAGCTGTTGGGGATGATGGATGGATGTCTTTCTCCGTGGAGTGATGGTCGAGGAGAAACAAAGTGTGTCACGTGACCATACTAGGACAGACATTCTCTATCTGTCAGTAGGAAACGCCCTGTGTATTAATGGCTTACCATACTATATTTATGAACTATGGAATGTACGAATGCATTGACGTAAACGAGGTATACACATTATGTTTTATGTTCAATAATTATAGAACACGTTCACTTGCGGCTGTGTCTGATACTATGGTTGCCACACTGCGTGTTGTATAAGTATAGAACACATGGTGATGAGTGCCTGTATTGCGGTGAATCTACTATAGTTTGTTGTATAAGCATAGAACACATTGTATTACGGTGGCACTACCATAGCGGAAGTGCCTCACGTACTCTGAGATGGTTCCTGTTGCTGACAAAGACGCCGTGAACAGGTCCTTGACGAAGTTGTTGCTGCTCTTCTGTAGACAGGACATCAGATCCTGACTCAGGTTGTCTCTGTTCCGCTCCAGGAATCCAGTGGCATCATAGACAACCTGCGCACAACCACAGGAACATTATATTACCAATCATTGATGCAAAAACATTCATGTATTTACATTTAGTATATTAGTTTTAATTCGGCTTAGAACCGCTTTCAAGATTATCAAGTATATATCAGTTTACCAATAGGGACTTGAAACACCCCTAGAGCTGAGTATTGCAGTAAACATGGGAGAATAGCCTGATACTGACGCACTAATACTAACCGCAAGGCGACAACATGTACAGCGCGTCCTACCATGAACCCATCAGGGCAATTTCGGTAAACTTTGATGTTGAGTGAATTGATCTAAAATCTGCATAATGTGTATGCACTTTGCATAATGTGCATGACATTACTCCGTAGTGCATATATATTTAATACATGAGCACGACGTATTGTGAAGAATGTAGGCTTACACTAGAACATGTTCTAAAATTAGGAACATTGAAGGATTACTATTGTTGTTCCAGCTTCCCATTCCAATTGTTCAGCATGACTTTGCTGGATGTCCTAGGTTTACCTACATACTTATGTCGTACATACATTTAGTCTAAGCTATGTAGAACATCTGTAAATGTCATCTTCCAAAATATGTAGATATTATTGTCTTCACAGGACTTAACAATCCTCCTGGCCCCAGTCCACAAAGACGGTATAGCTAATTAGGATGTCGTAAGTCTCACGGTGTCGTGAGGTGTATTTCACAATGATGTCATAGTCACCCAGGAGAGGACATGTATAACTTATCCAAGATAATTATGGATTCGCGGAGACATAGTTCTCTCTGCTTTATCTAGTCAACACTATCTGATTGTGCAGCTGCATGGATAATGTATTCCTGAATCATAATGTCTTACACGTTATGATGGTTTTGTGTCACAGGGGCGAGTTTGACAGGTCTATCAGTCAGTCACACTCCCAGCTGCACGCGCGCCTCTCACAACGTATACGTTCTCCTATACTTATACTAAGAGTTGCGGTAGTGAGAGGAAGAGCCAGTTTATGTGTTTGTCTAGTTTGTGTTTATGCAGAGCATCTCAAACGTGCAAGTCATAGCGCATTGTGTCCATAACCTGCTTAATACGTGCTATATACTGTTGTAGATCCGGTAAGATGTAGTCTATCAAATGTAAAATAGTTCACTGGTATGTTCATTCAATGTCTATATTTGACGAGTTTGAAGTATTGTAGGATCAGGGCCCGTATTCTCGAACCTTTGTAGTATTGTAGGATCAGGGCCCGTATTCTCGAACCTTTGTAAGTCCTACGAAGTTCGTAATTCCAAAGAATTTGACTAAAAGGGTTTCTGCTTACCGGTATGTTACGTTTTGAAGATATATTTTCTCACTAATATAAGAAGAAGTGTTGAAAATACGGGCCTATGAGTCAATCTGCGTGTACGTTACGGTTACATTATTGCAGAAAGTGACAGTAAACCTCGAATTGCATCTGTAAAATCGCTATGACCCATTTCAAGCAACCCAGTAGCATGTGCATTCGACGTACACATACTGGAGTGAATTCCGTTACATGGATTCAGAACGCATTATGAATATTCCATTTTAATTCTATGCGCTGCAACGGATGCTGTAACTTCATATCATGCAATACTGATGTTGATGTGCAAAATGATCAAGCGATAATTACATCAGACGGCATTCTGTATGATGACAAATACGATGGCGCAGAGCTCGCACTTGCATGCTCTTCTACGAGGGTGATGGTCACATACCTTCTCGGCGTAGTGCTGGATGCCGAACTCCACTCCAGTCGGTTTAGGCAGGTAGCGGTCACTCTGGCTGCAGTACTTGGTCAGCTTCTGGACAAAGCTGGAATCCGAAGACTGGGGGAAGCTACACTCCTCATCCAGAAGACATAGCATACCGTGGGGACGCTGAGAGATGGAAGCAGACGTCAGATTAGTAACAGTCAATGACAAGCAGTCAAGGTTAAATGCAATCGGAATGTCTAGTTAAGAACATACAGTAATATCGGTCTACAATAAGTAGTTGCGTGAATATGTAGTCGGAAATATATATTTTAATGCAGATAGTATGTGGCATAAAAAAACAAGACCCTAGGCCTAGTATGTGACATAACAAAAAAACCATGTGTAGATGATATAGTGTTAGCCATAATTATTTGTATTTCATATAGTAGTGCATAACGACCAGTCAATACCGCATAGAATAGCCTATCCAAAGTGTAGTTTTGTTTCAGTCAGGATGTTAAATTAACTCATCTAAAGAAGCCCTCAATTATACGGCCAAAAGCACCTCCTCCTCCTCCTCCTCCTGACGTACCTCGAAGATGAGCTCTAGCACCTGGTCGTTGGACCTGTAGTAGATGTCCGTCCACTGGACTCCCTCCAGCTCGTACTCCTTCTGCTCCCGCGGGAACAAGTAGTCCATGAAGTACTGCTGGAGACGCTCGTTGCAGATGTTAATGAGGAACTGGTCGAAACCATTGCTTTTGAAGTTCTCGAATCCAGACATGTCTAGGATGCCTATTGACGGACCTCGAACCAATCTGGGACGAATAAGAGTTGAAAATACAGTATTCTTCTTTTGGAACATATAACTATAGGATTCAGGACTTGATACACGGCTAAACAAACTACCATCATGTGTATGAATGTGTATGAACACAACTATGATTAGTGATGATGGCTTAAATGAAAAAAACAACAATTGAGGAATATACGGTACGTTTATCTATGTAGACTTTCTCTAAGAACTTACTTTAGCTCCTCTGAATTCGCTGGCCACAGATTCCTGTTGATCTGGCCAACAATCCAGCCGAACAGGCGAGCGTACAGGTCTTTAGTCAGAGCGTCCCGGCCATTGTTTGCTTCTCGGAGCGTCTTCCAACTCTGAATTCTCTCCCCTGAAAATAACATTATCGTCAATGAAAATACCAAGAAGCATCTCCAACGGCGTGTGCATTAAATGTATGGTCGGTAACGAGAGCATATCACAAGCAGGGTAGACTTACCTTTGATAGTGTTGACATTGGAGATGAGAGCTTCAGTTAACGTCATCTCGCTGTCAATGCCGAGCAGCTTCACCACAGCTGCGAGAGGGTACTCATCCACCACCGTCACACCATCAGTCTCCTCACACGGCAGGAAGATGATGTTGGCCAAATGCAATATGGCCGCCAGAATGATGTAAATCAGTGTGAGATGCTGTTGGTTTAAAAGGTAAACATCAAATTAGTCCAAGATGCATCTACCTCATACTTTTCTACTGCTGTATTGTTAGAGGTATATTGTAATACCATTTTAGGAAGGTATTCTCAGGAAGAAACTGTTATTCTGATTGAGACGTGGATATTCTCACCTCTTCTGTAAATCCTATTTGCCGCATGACTTCTGTTAGTTGCCTGAACATCTTCTGGTAGTGTTGAAACTCGTCTGGGTTTTTGTAAACCCTCATGTTTGGATCAGAGTCTCGCATGATTCTGTAACATGATGTGAAATACACGTGTAAAATATTTTGCTGCAACAATAGTTTCAATGCACTGGAATTTAACTAAGTTTTAATGGCTCATATTTTAATTATTCTGAACAAAACCGGAAGACTTCATCAACCCAAGCATCTCGGTAATGTGTGTACAACACCTGGAACATGGCGAGAATGCATGTCCAATGTGTTAAATCCTGACTGGGTACAGCATACAACGAATGTCTCCAGACCTACAGTAGGCCTACCTGTGTGATTCCGGGTCCTCCAGGAAATAGTACAGCAGTCGCTCACGTGACATCCCCGCGAACAGCGCGTAGAACACGTGGAAGTTCTTCTCCCCCGAGGATCTGTGCACGACCCGGGACTTCTCCAAGATGTAGTCATCGATCTTGGCTGAAATAGTCGTCTATCAATAAACTATTGCCTCTACGGTGGGTTTCTAACATATATTTGGCTATCCATTTGTAAGACAGTTTTCAAATATAGCAGTTAAATTCATGTCTCGTCAAAAGACTAAAGGAAATGTTCCTCGCCATGCACGACATCACACATATAGTGAAGTCATAGAGGAGATGTTGATGCTCTGTTTACCTCCAAGCAGTGTGCCTTTAATATTGTAGTGAAGCTCGATGAACTTCCCAAAACGACTGGAGTTGTCGTTGATGACGGTGGCAGCGTTACCAAAGGTTTCCAGGAGAGGGTTAATCTGACAACAGAAGGTGTCGTTGTTAGTACTGTCAGAACATGTTCATTATAAATGGTCTTTCTGGGACATGTATTTAGTTTAAACATATTTTATTCAAGACGAAATGGATAGGTTACAAGTTATTACAACTTAATGAAAACCGCTCCAAGAGAAGGGAAAGAAAAGATGGGGAGAGAAGAAAGAAATATTAAGAATGATAAATACATAT
>JAVCKZ010057468.1:0-16188 GCA_034780755.1 Lepetodrilus elevatus | reverse complement strand
TTCCAAGACAAGATATATAGCGGAACGTTCCCCTATTTCATATAAAATATGATTTATTTTATAACTATCGAGTGTTGTGGATCAAGTACATCACTAAATAACAACTTGTGGGTGGACAAATCAAGCGCAATTAGTGTCAGATCGAAATTCGTTTGTCCATTATCCAGGTCTATCAACTGTGGTATTATGCCTTTAAGCCGAGTTCAGCAAAATTTCGGCCACCTTTAATTAGTTTTGTTGAGCATATATGCAATGACAGATTGCTTTAGCCTACCGGTATACGAATGAACGTGTAATTATGTATGGCCATACGTACACAGGCTGTAATTAGTTTCAAGTCTGATCTAATGAAAATGTATCACTCTTTGAATTCAGTGTATTGACGTAAACATACGTTATTCCAAATTAACGCTACTCCTATGTATGTTTCCTATTCTAGACTATATATATTTTTTAATTTACATATAATATGTTTTAATTATTTGTTTTACAACACGAATACCTAATAATATAATATGGCCAAGGCCATGTTACAAGGACACCGTTACAATTAATGAGCATATTTTGTACAATCAATATCTATATATTTGTTTTATATTTAAAATAGAAAAAGAAATACATGTAAAAAATCAATATGTATTATTGATAAATAGACAATCATGCTACAGTTTTCATTTTGTGAATATGCCAACACACCTTTTCAATGTATTGCCATACATCGTGAAATCCAAATATGTTGAGGAAATAAGATACAGCGAGAGTCTTATATTGGACATTCTTATACCTTGTATGTCTAATCATCACTAACGTTTTATAGATCGATTATCGCTTACATAATAGTGACAATCATTACTTTCGATATATTTATTTTAGGAGGTGAACATCGGAACACTTAAATTCACTTTAACAGTCTGCAACTCATTAATTACAACCACACAATTAAATACAACCTATGTGTACTCAATAGCACTACGTATACTTTAATACGTTTACTTTACAATCAATATTACGTTAAAATAGATAAATGTGCTGCATAGTTGCCTAGCACATATATCTTACTTCAAACACAGCCCGTTAATTTAATCTTGAATACCGATAATGCTGCGCAAGTGTCGCACAAGTGTCGCACAAGTACCGCACAAGTACCGCACAAGTACTGCACAAGTAGAACGTATAAGGTGTGATCGGGATGTCTTCATAGACAGTGTAAACACGAAGACGATAATTACGTTCAAGATCCATCTCGGAGTGCTCTTTAATCAATCTATGTTCAATATACGGAATCTTAATTACGTATACATGCTCATATATAGTGGCTATACCTCTTTACCTATACAGTAACGGAAAGTAAAAACCTATAATGTCTTGGATATTGAAACCATCGGTTGTACAAGTATTAGCTTCACCCTCTCACTGCTGGAGTAGGCACAGGTAATGTCCTTTATATTAAGGCATCTCTGGTTGCCTCCAGCATGGAGAGGGTTAAAAGACTAACTTACTATCGGTTGTACCCATACGTCTGAAGTGTGTAGGTGTCATTCTTGATGACGACTTTTTTTTATTAACTTTTATCATTTTACTCTTGTACCACCATGTGTGGAAGAGAATAAACAAGTGAAGTGAAGTGAAGTGAAGAAAGACACGCATATGTATACTAGTATGTAAGTAGTCAGGTTATCAGGTTTCGTAGTGTTCAATTAGATAACAATAGGAACCTACCTGTATAGAAGGATCGATCGAAACTATTACAAGCTGTCCAGAGATATACTATCTGATAACGCCACATCATCTGACAATAGAGTGTGAACACCTATATACTATAGTTTATTACACTATATCGGATATACATCCATATAGCTTAGGGCACTATATCTGATGTGTACGCCCAAATGGTTTATAACAATACATGACAAGTTGATACAAGCAGCAAAACTACGTAATGACGAACAGATTTTAATACAGGTAGTTTATTTATTGTTGTTATTTCGAGAGAGAAAAGATACCTTTTATTATTTTTCCAATAGCAATACATTTGAGGTGTGTACACCCATATATATGTGTGGTGCGTATTTCAAATATCACCTTTCGTAGTTTGAAATGTCGATAATATTGAGCCTTCTAATTACGAAAGGTATACTACGATGGTGTCCACCTAATGCTATTTTGACTAGCAACTGTTAATCTATTTTCAATTCGTCGTTAAGGAATACGTAAACATCTGAAAAAGAAATGTACATTCGAAATCAATTTGATAAATGTTTCTCTGTGATCTGTGATAGATTCTGGCCAGAGCACGTTGATTGTTCTATGTGTATCCAGCGCATGCACGACTCGTCGCCCCCGAAGTCATAGGGCTTTCTTGCCAAATGTCTATTCCATAAGATTACTTCGTTAAGGCATTAATCCTATGGCATCAGTACACCAAATTAAGTGAAATAGGGTATGCAACAAACGAGCTTCTTTAAGAAGATATCTGTAATAAAAAATACACCAGAGATGGCTGAGAGATAGAAGAGAGCTTTATACTAGACGCGGTTCTTTCTGTACTGAGGAATTAGACAGTTTGTATTACGTGGGGACCAAACATTCTCAGTTTGTCTTCCTGGGGGCTTAGTCTCTGCGGAATTGAATCCAACTGGATTTTTTCTTCTTTTATAATTAATGTCAATGGTTATAGAGTGTCGTATTCCTTAGGGTTGTCGTGTGTTGGGTGTGGGTGTGTAAAGTGTCGTCGAGGTGTGTTGGTTTAAGGTGAAGTAACGTCTTTTAAGACTTCAGAATTTTCTGGGCTTTAATAATAAAATGCAATTACATATTTTAGATATTGGAGTATAATTATGTGCGTTTTGAGCAGCCACTTAGGTGTAAATTATGCCATACACATAGATGTGTGCCAACCGTAGGCCTACTTATGAACAACATTATATCACGCGTGATGAATCCAGGAGGTTTGAATTCAGAAGTGTTAAATGTGTTGAAGGCGCCACGAAGGTTACATACTGAACATTATTAACATCACTTATACATGGTCGATGGTTATACAATCCAGATGCCTGCAAGCAATGATATTAAATTTAAGAGATCATTGACAAAAGTGTTCGCATAAAAAGTCATATAATGCTTTATATTATTTCTGAATTCATGTGATCTATCAGAACTCAAATGGGGATTTATTTTATGTTGTTATTGAATTTATCGCTTATTCTTCTTGTACTCGCTTGAATTGAACCGTCATAATTTAATTTAAAATGTGTTCTATGCGAGAGTAAAAAGAAAAGAACAAGCAAGCCAAGAATCCAATTGGATTTACAACGTTAAATAAGAAATGATTCCTCAATTTATGATGTAATTTGCAGGTGTTTGACGTCTTGTGAAGCTGGCACAGATCAATACAGCGGTACACCATCACATAACGTATAGCGGGACCAGAGGCACTTCCTGACGAGTGACTCTTCTATATAACATATATCTCCGGAAATCGATGATGGGGGCCCTGGGAAGGGGGGCTGGCGGGGGGGGGGGGGGAAGGTGATGACCAACACTCAGGGGACCAGGAATGACCATTCAGTTATCTCAGACAGTTCAGGCAGAAATATCAGCCATGATGTATGACCAAATATTGCGGTAATAATGTTCTCCGCCGTGTACTAAACAGTTCAACTGTCGACAAATTGCTCTTTGATATATTATTGATGTAATTTTAACCGTCTTTGCTCATCTGGTGGTTAGCCGACGGCGAGTGGTGGTTTATGTAGGTTTTACTACAAAATTCTCCGTTGATAAGATTACCGGTACTGGTACCAGGGTTGGTGGAGGTCGCTTGACTACTATATTACCACCACTCCCTCATCACAACACAGAGGCGAACACATATTAGAGAGAAGACAAAAATTGGACATGTGTGATGGTGTTTATTTGAAGTAACCATTTGACAAGAAGATTACTGATAGTGGTGTGAGAGTTGGTGTCGTCGTTTCACTACTATGTTTATATACATTACCAACACAGATTTGAACAACTATCAGAAACAAATGTTAGGACATGTTTGGGGGATTGCATTTGAAGTCATCATTTAATCAAAGTTCCTTTTGTTCTTTAAAAAAAAAGTTTCACATTTGATTTGTTTCTACCTGCAGCAAAGAATCTTAATATACTTGGTATCAAAAGACAAAACGGCGATATATTTATAACACGTTTTTTGTTGTTGTTTGTTGTTGATGTAAATTGGCATTGAACTCTACACGAGGAACCATGAGAGGATATGACAGGTGTCGTGTCAAGGATGAATGTCAATTTCAGTGATGGGGGATCAGCTGACTATCAGAGCCAATACTATTGTACTCGCAATCGGTTCTAGAAGCTCTCATATCTTCTACGAGACCACAAGGGCTCTCGCAGCCATCTCTAATACATGGGGATCGTGCACTTACGAGAGAGATGACAGCTTCGAGAAACGATACTCTGGTCAAAGAGGTTATATTTATAGTTATATAAATAGTTATGGTTATATTTCAAGTGAGATATGTATTTGCAATAACAATTACTAGTATTTAAGTCAAAAGTCAAAAGCTCATTACTATCCCACCCTATCCGCAGAGAATACCAGTATACTACACCTATCCCTAACACACACATACACACGCGCGCGCGCGCGCACGCACATACACACACATATACGCACATATCCATTTTTCTCCCTCTCTTCCCTCCCTCCCATCATCTTCCTCTACTCTCTATCTGTCTGTCCCCGCTCTCTCCCCTTTTTTTCTCTCTCTCTCTCTCCCTCCCTTTCCTCTTTCTCGCCATATTGTTCCTTATCTCTGTTCCCCCTCCCCCCATCTCTCTCTCTCTCTCTCACACACACTCATTATCCTCGTATACATATTTCATATAATACATATTTCACAGCAATTAATCATACCTGGCCTGTTCATTTAGTTACCTGCTACGAAATCTTGTTAGGTGTGCATATTGTCTATGCATGGTGAGCTTTGCAATAGATGGATGTGCAGACATTTAAACATTCCACTTATAGTTCTATGATAAGAAAAGGATGCATACGAGACGATAGCAACTGAAACGAGTTGTTCCATTCCAATAGCAATTATATAATTACTTTCAGCAACCAGAAGAGGACATCTTGCAGTATACGTTCACCACGACGAAGATGTAGTAGGAGAAAGCCCCCAAACATTCATTGACAATTATTTAAATAACTAAATAGTGATGAATACCACATTTCAACACACCAATCTTCTAAGGACAGTGCCCGACACAAACCGGATGCGGTAAAGTATCGATAATCATCTCTATTCACTCAGAACCAGTTCCCATGGTGGTCAAACTACAAATCACTGAGATAATGAAGTTGGATCAATTACCCTACATATTATGACCCAATCAGATATTCAGTGCTTCTAATGTTCAGTTAACAAAGCAGCCATGGCACATACCCTGCATCCATATGCTGGCAGGATCTAATATCCTTCAAAAAATGAAAATCTGGAAACATATTGAAAATACATTAAATGAGCCGTGCATATGTTCTTTGTACTTACTTGAAAAGTTCAATGTTTATAAAATTCCTTGCACGGCTACCCTATCCTTCAAAAATGAAATATCGGAGAATATATTGAAAATAACTAAATGAATCATGTGCATATGTTCTTTGTACTTACTTGAAAAGTTCAATTTGGTAAAATTCCTTGCACGGCTACCCATGATGAATGAGACTTGCTTGCTGTGTCACCACAAACCAATCTTGCTGATCCAACAGTCACAACTAGCACTGTTTAGGAATCTCCTCACACGACTTAAAACGCATTGAGAGCATGAAACGTCTTTGAGATACTCCAGCAATGTAAATATATCGCAATCGCCAAGATCAAACGGTGAAGACCCCGATACAGATTAAAGCGACAGCACTAAAAGTGGCACTTATTACCATTTCACTCGCGAAAGTCTTTCACGTCTTTCAATCGATGATTTGTTGACAACTTTCTGAATTCACAATTTTCACACAGACTTGAATTCATGCACTTTCCAAATTGAAAAAAAAAATAACGATTAAATTCCTTATGTCAATAATGAAATTCTTTGTTCTTTGAGTAATCCTCCAAATGTATTCTTTCCATTTATTTCCTCTTCTATTTATGTTAAATCTCTCTCTCACTCCAGGAAGTATCGCAGTATCAAATTAAACGTTCGTCCAGTTTGCTTCTTAGCATCGCAGTGGTTCTCACATATTGATAGAGTTCTATCGCGATGCCTGGCGGTGTAGCAGCGATCGCTACTGTAGGTATGGTATCCCCCGCGCCGTGACGCGAGATTGGTCTTCGCGGGTCCGTTGCTAGGACATTCACCAATGCACAGTGTTGGCACCGTTGGCGCTATGCAGAAGACAGCTGTTCACGCACGGGCCTTATTGCACAGCCTTATGTTATTGCATTACGAGCTCTTCACTGGAACCGTGAGGTTATGTGTCAATGGCAGGTTATGTATTCCCTCGATAATGGAACCTTCCGGAGCAAAATACATGATTATATTTTTACAGGTTTTCTCTAGAAATCTATTGATCCGTTTTTCAGAGTTGTTTAAAATGTAAAGTGGCAATGCTAATTATGTCTAATTTTGCTTGAAAAGCAATGGTTTGATGTAAATAAATTTATAATTTTAACGGGAGTATGATGTTATGAAGGCCTTACAGTGTAATTGGGATAATTATCTTAAACTATACTTTGTAAGCTATGCATTTTGCTATTAATGGATTTTGCTGAACTAGGTTTCAACCATGCTCGTTTACAATTTAATTATATAAGTTTAGCATTTTCTCCGTTCGAGATCAAACACTTATTTCGAAAATATAGTTAAAATACTAGATCTAATTGATCCTGAGGTGAAATTGTTTGGGGTTATATTACTGGTTATAGCTGTACATGTGTATTGCAAGTAAAGGTACATGCATTTACCTGTATTAATATAGCAAGGACATCTGTGCACATTGCAAAATATTGCATATTTATTTTATATGGTTTTCTATATAATATTGCTAACTAATGTTATGCTTCATCGCGTTGTTCTAAATATAGACTGATCAGCATTGTTATCAGCGGATCACCATTTTATTGTGAATACACGTGATCATGGGACATTGGGAGGGAATTCTGCACATCAAACTGACGACGGTGTCACTGGCACGATTCAGAAAGAGAGTAGGTGTAATTAATTGGAAACATAAAAAGTTCCAGATTCAATTCTAAGTTAATACAATATCGATTAACGCTTCCAATAGTATAGCCAAATTATTCAAGAAAAGAAATCAATTTCACGGTTGAAACGAATTTTACAATTTATAGTTTGATATTGACAGGACACATAGAACTCTTTAAGGGCGTTCAATAAAAGACGAATTATCAGATATATCTACATTATAATTTAAATTGTAATACTTACTTGTAATGAGTTGATCATGAGATACATAATGACATTGAATGAATGTTTCAATAAAATTACCAGTATGCCAACATTTATTTGTTTGTCTTTGGTCTGTTCAGCAACTAACAATTCAATTACGAACCTCTAAAAGACACTTCATGCATGATGTTTACTATATAAACGAACTAGGTTTTCGAATTAACGAAAATGTGTACCTAATTAAGAACTTAAAATAGCTATCCCCATGATCACTGATTGATAATAGCTATTTTTCAAATATGAAACCTTCTTAATTCAGGTTGATTACGTACGTTGTCCCCATAACCTTTAAGACCAAAATATGTTTCATTAGACATGTTTTTGTTATGTATTATATCATTATTTATTAAATATATCGGTCCATTATTAATCCACAGATAATATACTTACGCCCATTCTACTATATAAGTATACACATTGGTTCTCAGTCTCAATAACAAGCCAGGGGGCCTATTCTCGAAACGTTCTTACGAACTTCTTAGCATAAGTTCGAGAATAGTTCCCCAAGGTCCTACTGTACGAAGCGGCCTAATGAGGAACCACGAGACATGTCTTGCTGAGTGTGACTTTACAATGCAAAGAGGTTCTTGAAGTGAACAGCGAAGCACAAATTCATGATCACTACAAATGGCCGTCGCATTTGGCTGTTCTACAGCGATCTTAACATTTGCTTCAAACACTTTTTCTTTTGGTATTAGCATATTTAGCGAAGCTAGAACAATGGAAAACTGGATTAGATTCATCATATTGTTCACGAATTACGGAGTTATGGCCAATCTACGAATACCTTTATAGCGACAATTGTTATGATTGGCATCAACGGTATAGTAACTCCAACTTCAGCAATGCCAATGGTGCCGTATGTAGCTATGCCTATGGTTATAGTTACGGTTACCTAAAGATATACGCCGGTTCGTACAGTGAGGCCCTGTTTAGGGCAACATACTGTATTACAAGTTAGTCATCAACTCAAGTAATAATTATTCTCAAACAATTACATGTCCGTCATATTTCTGTAAGACCCCATAGGGTGCTGTTTTGTAACAGTTGTTGTTGTCTACAATAGGGGTCGTTGCAGACGTGGTAAGACTATACCCTAATTGTACACTTAGTATGCAGTTAGCAAGAGAGAGTCATTATCTAGTGTTATCTGGAGATCACGGGTTCAACTCCCACTGACCGTAGTGGCATCACTATCTATTGTTAGGAGTGTTGTATGATGTGATTGGCGCTCATTGTTGGATGTGTACTATAGTATTGCCTGTAGCTAAATGCGTAGAAAAATATATGGAAAGTAAAACAAAGGGAATATGCACAAATGGTGGCATATGGTCCCGTGCATAGCATGGTCGACCGCTCAGGTTGAAGTGAAGCACGTTCGAGCGCGGCTGATGCTTGGATGGGTGATCGTATCTAGGATTCGAATCACAGCCTGAATAACCTGTGGTGTCACCTTAGGCAAATTCGAACATGCCTCTGTTCACCCAGCGAAGAATGGGTACCCGGAAGGATGAGATGGACATGTGAATGATAACCTTGTAGCGACTTGAATGTCAGCTTGAGTAGTATACTCCCCAGGGAGTTGAGAAGGAATTGAGTGCACACAGATCCATTGATCGGGGTGTAATAATGTACAGCGCTTTGAGCACGCTGTAGTGTGGATTTGGCACGTTATTATTATTATTATAAGGGAGCTCGAAAGAAAAACAAAGGGAATATGGGAAGTTGAGATTGAGAAAGAGAGTCGTCGCTATCTAAATTGAATATATATAATATTTACGTTAATCTGTTAGAATTGGCCTATCGTGATAATAAAGGGTTCATCAAATTAGTTTATATGTATCACATTTCACAACACAAACTTGGTTTATTTTCCTGAACAGTCCTAACCAAAATATATATATATATATGATAAAAGTAATTATCATATAAAGTACTAAAGGACGAATAATTACTCGTGTATTTTGGGAAGTATACATTTATATCTAACAGTATAGGAACTTCTTCAATCAAGTAATATTGATTGCTACTAAATGCACACATATATTATTTCACGGATAACTGCTGGTCAAAATTAATTACTTATTCTGTTATGTTCAATGTATAAAGCTATACACGAACTATTTCGGTCTGTCTTTCCAAACAGGTTATAATATATGTATAACCAATCAAATCACTTTTCAAATCACAGGACTCAAATTTTCAAATCACTTTTCACACGACTCTTCTCAACCAATCAAATCGCTAGAATCAACGCATATTTTGGATAATGTATTTTACGTTAAATGTTCTGATCTACTAGTTTCATTAAGAATAACCTCTAAAGTCATATATCACTCTAAATTAAAAACATGCCCATCTTCTGGTGTCTCCATACTATACCTAGACGCAGTAACGCTGTTTATATTTAACAAGATCCTCTCTAAGATAATTCAGAACTTCCAATGAAATAACTATTGACTTTGACGTTTGAACTCTTTCTTTTCCAAACATTCCACGAGAAGTCGCCCCGAGGACAACAAATTAAAGCTTGGTTTGTCAAAGGTTTGGCCCACTGAAAAGTAGAGTTGAATTACTCGTGGGGCAATACGTTGCTGCAGTGCCGTTCCTTTGTGGTGCCAATGCGGATTCCTGTGTGGTCACAGGAGTATTTCTTGATGACAGAGAGAGGCTGTGTTCACAGAGGTGCCTATGGGCATGAGGTAATTCATCAAGAAATCTAATTCAAACGAAAGTTACACTGACATCAAGGAACACGATTAATTCGAGAAGCGAATAAACAAGGCCCGAGGTTAGATTGGTGTTTTGTAAGTAAAAGAAAAATGGTCGATATGATGACTTGCGGAAATAAATCCACATGGCACCTGTGATGGGGAGCATATGATATATTAGTGGAACTAATGAATCAAGAAAATGTTTTATTATTTGCAGCTGGGTTTTTTCTCAATAGGTTGCCAACAACATTAAGACTGGTAGCATGTCTCCTTTATGTTATTATTACTATTGATTAAATAAATTACTTTCTTATATGAGCGAACCCCTCTGCTAAAACTATTATATCAATGAAACACGTCGAATTAATGTGAGAGATAGAACGTCGATGGTCATCCTCGCACCACAGGGGTACTTCCGTTCATGACTGTACACCATGGAGTGAGCCATGAACGGAATTAAGTACCGCCGGGGTGCGAGGATGGTTGATGGTATGCTTCACTGAGTTAACGAATCTATTTAAGCCAAGTTAGTAATTATTAACCACTGACCGGAAATAGCGGTACTCGCGCTAAATACAACAAAGTATAACTTCCGGAACAAGCGGAAGATCGTGCGTGTCATGAATAGCTCCTGTGTTTACCAAGTTATTGGGACACGAGAACAAACAGTCGATGTTACACAGCTCTTCGGGAGTCCAATTTACGCCGGAAGTGGAACAAAATCTGATCGAAATTAGAACTGAATCTCATTCTGGCTGGATCATCTGAGGTTTTTGTGTTTGTGATCTTCGTGTTATATATATGTGATGGTGCTTTGTGCGGTAAAGCGAAAGGATAATGAATCCCACGAAGTTATTTGTTATTAAGACTACAAAAGTGTTTGGGCTTTTTGTAACAAGGTACGAAATGCTGGACAAGAAGTATGTAATTCCTATAGCTTTAAGATAACATAGACTTATTCTTAGATGATGCGTTGCAAAATTATTAAAATCTGGCCCCGATATTACGAAACATTTCTGAGTACGATTTCATGCTCAACTCAGAGTTTTATTCATTAAACCTCATGTACATATTTTAGCTTGAGCATTAAATCGTACTCAAACGTTTCGTAATATCATGGTCTGGCCACTAATATCCCTATTAATAAGTCAATCAACGTAATTTAATCAATTACTATAGTATTGTATCTATTATAATGTGTGTAAAATCGTTATTATCTATTAGTGTGCCATTTTCATTACAATCTATATATTATTGTGTTGACTTAAATTTGGACATCTACATCAATTAATTCATCAACACGAACGTGACCAGTCGAGATGACCAGTCAATGCTAAACCCACTCGCAAGAACACGACGTCGATGTCGTATTATGTCGACACACAAAGTCCCCAAAGGAAAGGTCTGTTCTTAACACAGAGCATAAAGGCACGAGTAATTCTCGTGGGGCATAAAGTATCCTTTGAAGAATAAATCCGACTTGCAAAGTGCTATGTTCGTGCTTCCTTGCAGGAAAGCGGGGAAATAATTGGTTATATTGAAGATAGGTATGACTACGAGGTCGACTTTAGGCTACAATTAAATGTCGAACGAATTTATCTATAGTATCATTTACAAACAAAATCGCATTGCAAGCGGTGTAAAACTTAGAGAATGTCTTTTAAGATATATTTTGTTTTATCCTTAACTACAGAGAAAGTCTGAGACGTATAAAATTGCATGAAATTAATAGTATTTCAAAGCTGTTGCTTATAACAATCACTTCAGAATTAATATGAATAGAGTAAGTAAAACACCAGACTATATTTTATTTTGGATTGCACTGATTTCCAGCATATATTTTCATTTGAATATAGTGATTTCCAGCAATGTAACTGCCAACTGGTAGAAATAGTGTGTTTTTTCTGAAAATGTTTCTTTCCGTTTCTTATTTCTGTTTTTAGTTGTTGTTTTTTTTTTTCAAATTCGTAACGGATTGTTCTTGTTAGTAATAGGAAGAGTAATGAGCTTTGGCAGCTGTTCGTTGAGCATGGGTTATTTATAGATTTTCTCCAATAACCAGAAAGTCTCATTTTAAATTTTTGGCGTCAGTAAACTCACAGCTCTAAATTAAAGCGAGTGTTCTGTTCCTACTGTATTTTTCAAAATCAGAATCAATATTGAAGTCAATTTTGTATATTAACTAGTGAAGTCAGTGCGACGAAAGTTAAAACTCTACTGTGTGCAATTCCAATTTAAAAAATGTATAGATCTATCAAAACATGTCACGTGACAGTATTGAACAACTATTATTGCTTTTTCAGATATACTAGTATGTTAGGTATTAGCATAGATTAATATAAACGAAATCTGAGGTTGAGACACGATACCAACGTTGTTGTTTTTTTGGTTTTTTAAATTGTGATTTAGAGTAGGTATTTAGATTATTTCACTAATATAACGACTTGTCAGTTTAGGGCAGGATGAAATCCGCAACATTCGTAGCGCTGAATGTTTCGATTCGTAGCGCTGAATGTTGCCATTCGTAGCGCTGAATGTTGCCATTCGTAGCGCTGAATGTTGCCATTCGTAGCGCTGAATGTTGCAGTAAACCTGCGAGCACCGGCTGGTACTAACAAGACCAAATATGACAACTGCATTGCCACTCTACAGACTATTTGTGCTAAAGTATTTCGTTTGTATGCCTCAAACATGGCAAGTATTACATAACTTTATCCACATATTATGAAAGCATCGGAGACACTTTATCAACAGTATACAGCCACGAAAATCGACAGTTTGGTTTCGAAAATAACCAGCCGCTTAGATAAAGGGATTACTTTTCTTTCCACAAATACCACTGGGAATGCAATGGTAAACACCCACACTCAAACTGGGTATAAGTTACAGGTTGTGTGCAAATACCGGTAGATCCACTATTGATTAGAGTCATTGAATAGCCATCAAGTAAATATGCAGTATGCTATACGTGAGCATACTGCATGTTCTATGTACATTGCAACCAATTGAATTCTTATCTAGAATATGACGTCAATATTGAAATATCAACTATACGTAGGAGAATTATATTAATTGTGTTGTCGTAAGCCTATAATATGTAGAACAGATATTAAATTGTTCTATAGCGCACACTCTATCAAATGTTATTAGTGGAGTGCACGATATGAAATACTCCACTATATTAGTTTATGGACGTTGCCAATGATTGTCATGGTACACATTGTAACATGTATACTCCAGATCATTATATTACGAAACTTGCTTGAATACGTTTCCATGCTCAACTCAAAGTTTCGTTCACAAATCTCCATATGAAAGTTGAGCTTGAGCATGAAATCGTACTCGAAGTTTCGTAATCTCTTGGCCAGGTTTATTCGTTCCTTAACGGAAATAACTGCTTCCTTTAGTATTAGCTCATGAATTCTATGAATTGATTGTCATCCAGACATACTATAATGTGTACCCTGGCAATATATGTAGTAATCATCAAGGGGGATAAATGCTTCCATTACGATCTGATAACATAAAGCTGTCAGGCCTTTCAACACGAAGTCTGGTACGAACATTAAAGCCGATATATCGTGGACTTTCCCCTTAAGTCAAATGTCCTTTAATACATGTTCTTTACTAATTTCTTAATAGGGATCATTCATTATTCCGGGGTACTTTCCCGTTGTCTGTATAGTGCACGTTTCACGAAAGGGTCGTATATGTAGTCCGGGACTGAATCAAATCCTACACCATGCACTGCTTTACGCCTGAACTACATTACGACCCATTCGTAAAACGCAGGCCTAGGTATCGTTTCTAGAAGCTCTCATATCTACTACGAGACCATAAGGACTATCGTAGCCATCTCTAATACATCGGGATCATGCACTTACGAGAGCGCTATGGTTTCACAGTGGATATGAGAGCTTCGAGAAACGATACCCCTGTATGATTAGTTCTTATACTACCATGAAGGAGGTCTAGATTGCAAAGCCTCATACCGGAAGTTACATTGTTAAGCTGGCGATGAGTGGTGTAGTCTATAGTTCATTGTCTGAAGTGTTTAAGTATTGTTGTCTGTGGTGTGTAGTTCTCATCAATTAAAGCTAGACCTATTCCGGGTCTGGTTTATATCGATGTATTAAGTCATTGCCGAATCAGACATGTATTGCTTCCTAGAAGAATTTGAGGATTAAAAATGTAAAACTTGTAATTTACATAATAGGAGCGTCATCCATTCTGGTTTAGTATTCGTATTGTAGTCTTCTTCAGATGCGATTTCGCGGAGGCCTTGAATTACAACAATAAAATATAGATTGTTTCCTGGAAGTCGCAATATAACGAACGGCAGTGTATTCGTACTTTATTGAGAATGTTTGTGTATTTATGGCATGCCCCTAGTCCAACTGTATTCTATAATCTAATTGGAAATATTATGACTTTTGATCCTGGGGTTAGTGTTGTGTTTCGCAAGACATACATATAATGCATTGGACATCTCATTTTATTGTGTGACCTTTCTGCGCCGTAACCTTCCGCTATCTTAATTTTGAATAGTTATCCCTTTCTATTGTTTTTATTTGTCGGAATAATAGCTCTACAGTACAGAGCCACCGTTTTTTGTTATATACATATCCGACGTTAAATAAAGGTTCTTCTTCTACTTCTTCTTCGTCTTCTTATAATTCTTCTTCCTCCTCGTTGATAGAACTGGGTAGTCTAGAGGTGCTTAAATCCGCCCAGCTGCGAATGGGTACCCGCTAGTACTATTGAAAAATATTGACAACTATTCAGTACATTTAACCGTACAACTGTTCTATGTTGTAGTCACAAAGTTACCGTAGTTTAAAAAATATATATATATATTTCTTATTGGCGCAGTAACAGTAATATATCAACGGCAAGATCTTTTCATAAGTGTCATAAGTGTCAGACTAGTTATTAGTAGTTAATTGTTAAACCTGATACAATCTGTATTCGACTCCTTCTTCAAAAGCCGAGTCTACGCTTTGATTCCATAACAAACTATAGATACTGACACAAATTTGAACTAATTTAGTTGTAGAATGTCATTCTAGAACAGCGTTGAGAAATTGGTCGTAAAGGTTAATGTTGGTGTCGCTACGTCTCTGACACACGGTTACTGAATCCCATGACAACTCTTAAAACAGCTTTCAATATGTTCTAGTGAAAACAACACTAAACATAGATTTCACCGCTATATTGCTTAAAGCGCCTATACATGAGGTTGGTATTCGTTTGTATTTAGTGTCTGTGCTCGTGAACAACAACATGAAACAGCACTCTTTTATAATTTGTCCTTTCTTTATAATGCTCAATGAAATATGTTGTTTTTTCAATCTGTGCAAACATTTTATGAATGAATAGGTTTCTTTGATTGTCCTTTTGAAACAAACGTATTTCTGATTTCTATGAAACCGGCATGTGGAAACACACATTTGCTTTTGCTAGTTTATGAGGGTTATTAGAAATTGGTGAACCTTAAGGTCATGCTCTTGTTGAGTCCATATCTCAATCTCCCAATTGGACTACTGCAATGCCCTGCTCTACGGACTCCCGGACATCCTGATCAACAGACTTCGGAGTCCAAAATGCAGCAGCAAGAATAGTTTCTATTAATGGAACATTTGAACATATCACCCCCATACTCAAGAGTCTTTTTAATGGTTGCCAATATTTGAACGAGTAGTTTTAAATCCTCGTTCTTGTTTTCAAGTCTGTTCATGATCTAACACCAGGGTATCGTTTCTCGAAGCTCTCATATCAACCACAAGACCACAAGGACTTTCTTACGTGCCTAATACATGAGGATCGTGCACTTACGAGAACGCTGTGGTCTCATAGTGGATATGAGAGCTTGGAGTAACGATACCCAGACTATTTATCTGAAAGCGTACAGACCTACCAACCCTCCAGGGTCCGTATGCACAGACGTAGTTTAGTTAAACCGTAGTTTAAGGATCACACCGACAGTGGTATAACTCGTCGC
>JAVCKZ010057457.1:0-16191 GCA_034780755.1 Lepetodrilus elevatus | reverse complement strand
CCAATACGCTACTATAATAGTCAGTGACATGGCTCCAATACGCTACTATAACAGTCAGTGACAGGGCTCCAATACGCAATACTACCTTATTGCACTACGATATGATTACAATAGCAATTTATTGAATTAGTGCCTTAATTCGCAGTGGGAATAAAAAACAAAAACAATATTTATTGCAAAAACTTCCGGGATCCACGATCAGCCAACTTAATAACTATCTGAATACAATTTTAAATTATAATATAATATTAGACATGTAAGAATGTTAAAAATAACAATATTTGAAAAGTATTGTAGATATTATTAAGGATTATTATGCACGTGTAAAATCGAATTTCTATTTCTATTACTGTCTACTCCAGTCTTGCAGCTGATCTCCATTAACATGATTAAATTGTATTATGTAGGTCACTCTTCACATAGCGGATGGAACAAGTCACATATAAATAAAATGCCAATCTTTACCCGAATTGAAACATATAGGAATACAGCACATATTAATAGCTACTGTGCATACAACTATAAAGTTTGTTCTATTTACAATTAAAGTTTGTTCTATTTACACATAACGTATGTTCACCCAGCAGAGAATGGGTACCCGGAAGGATGATATTGACATGTGAATGATAGTTGTAGCGCTGGAAAGGGAAGCTTGGGTTGTATACTCCCCAGGGAGCTGAGAAGGAACAGTGGATGTACACTGATCCATTGACCGGGGATAATAATGTGGCGCTTAGAGTATGCATTAGGGGGTGGATTTGGCGCATTATAAGCCTATTATTATTATTATTATTATTATTATTATTATTATGTAGTAAGTTACCCATGGACATCATGTAACACTGACATAAATATAATATAATATACATATGATATAATATAAATATGACATAAATATAATATACCAATACATAGCTAAGCCTATTATTATTAATATTATGTATTATGTAGTAAGTTACCCCCTGGATAGCATGTAACACTGACATAGATATAATATACCAATACAATCATAGCTAGTATTGAACTATAACATCTACTCATTATCACGTTGGTGAACCTATCGAGAGGACAACACAGTCATGAATCAAATCACATTCTGTATGCCCCGCTAAGGTTGAACAGAGCTAGTTGAAGTAATTATCCTCCAATGAAAAGGTCACTCTCCTGTTGTGAAGGCATTAAACTGAATGCAGGTTATTACACGGAGGATACATGACCTGTGAAACTAGTCTTTCCGTATGCCGCTACGTTCAGAATATTGATGTGCTTCGTGGTGTAATTTGCAGTTGGAAAAAACCGAAACTCTAATATCCGCGGTGCCAAACATCGACCTGGGTATTTTTTCTAGACCAACACGAATTTAGCATGTGGATAAATGTAATCACTTGTGCTTCTCAATTATTCTAGCATGTGGATTCGGATTCTAAGCATGGCAGACTCGCTTCTGCGGTATCTATATACTATAACTAAAGAATGCATTTGTAGTGAAGATAACCTGGTCGTCGTCATTAAACGTATTTACACTGATCTATGACCGACGTCTCGAACATAACGTAAGTCTAAGCATTAGAAATTCACATGTCTTCAAAGAAAGAAAACAATTTCAATCGTTAACTAAAAACTGCATCTCAAGAGTAAGAAAAGAAATGCTCGTAGGCCCTATACATTTTAGACATTCTCGAAACACACGTCATTAACATTAAGTAGGTTTGAGTTGCAGCAATTTACATTTTCAGAAAGAAAGAAAGAAAATCATATCCAATTGTTAACTGAAAAGGGAATCTCAGGACAAAACATTCATAAACATTTTGGACATATCCGTAGGAGTGTTCAAGTGCGGTTCAGTACATTCCAAATTCCAAACCAACGAGGGCGGAGGTGATTCTGGGACAATTGTAGGCTATTGTATTCAAATGCCTCTCCAAGATTCGTTTATAAGCCCCGAGATTACGAGTCTTTTTTAGTAGGAGTTCAAGCTCAACTCAAAGTCTTGTTAAAAAATTAGCATATAAAATTTTATCTTGAGCATGTACTCAAAAGTCAAAAGTCAAAACGTTTCGTAATCTCGGCTACTGGCCTCAAGCAAAAGCATTCCATCTTCGACCTCCATCGACCCTTCGAATAAAGTAAACGCACCCATGACAACTTACTGTAAACATTACTACATTACTTGTAAGTAACGAACATCAGTGAACGTAATCCTGACTAAATCTGGTTACATCTACCACCATATCCTTTCCAATAAACGTAACCATCCTGTCGATTCGTTTTTCCCCCGATTTCTATGGCAATGCCCGAACCCGTCAAACATGACCAATGCTCCAAGGCTGCTTTCGGAGAGGAAATATTCTTCTAGAAAGCCAAATATTATTGTTAGCTCGGTGAAAGTTGATTAGAGACGTCTGGGCTAGGAGGAAATTGCACCAGCTCTTGCGCATGTCTTATATCACGCTGACTGCTGCTTATCTGGGGGAGGTTGGTCGGCAGTTTCCCACTCAACACCATTCCACCACCATGTATCCGCCCCTGGGGTCACCTCCACAAAGTCTTCTTAGTCTACTACACAAATCTAAATTAAAATCAGATCTAGTTTCGCTCCATAAACATTTTGATATTGAAACAGCGATTGTTCAAATATCTGATTGTCAGTTTTTGGATCTGATATTAATGAGGTTGTCAACAACACTTACAATCCATCAAAATAGGTGTATGTATAAATAGTTGTATATATACTCTTTCCGAAATGTTTTGAAGATGGGCCCTACAGAGCTATCACAAGGCAAGATATTTGTATGTGGACTCTTTCTACAAAGTGATCTTGGTATACAACACTTCAAGTCCATACAGTTACCCATTAACATGGTTAGCGTACACGTCAAGAGCTTTTTTACAATCTGTACCATGCAATATTTGCCAAGTAAACCTTTATTTTTGTGTGTGGCTGCCGAATGTTTATATTGTAGATAAGGGTAAAATAAAATTAACTAGTATGTTAAACTCAGACTAAGATAACTCTGTGCATATTGCGACTTATATCGTATCAGCAATACATAACAGAACATAAAATAATCATATAGTTCTTCGGTAAAATCTAAACTAAAAAGCAACAAGAAACGAATAAACAAATAAACAGAATACTAGTAGGAAATAAATTAAGTCCTATATATGTTTTCTTATCAGCGATGCTACAAGGTGATGTATTTAGAGCATGACACTTAGTGTAATTCACATATAAATTAAATTAACCTTATCATGGTATGTCCGCTCTCTCTATCTGCAAAGATAACGGTCAATGATGTCTCTTTTCCGATATATTAGTCATATTGGTGACCGCAATTGCTATTCATTATGTTAGCTATATTAGCTAGCACTAATGCATATCTATAGCCTCATACATAATATACCAGCGATGTAGAACACAACTACTGTCAAAGCAGTTCTATAAGCATTTAAAACAGCGTTACCGTCAGTATCATTTATATTTGTTACCCATACCACTAGATTGTAAAAATACTAATCATATTCTCCTGGGATGAAACTAAATAATATGAATTAAATTGTATATTAATGGTATTTATTGTCATTATAAAGAGGCACATGTAATGGAAATAACGTTGATTTACCATTGATTCTGACTGTAGTATCTTTCACGTTCAGACAAGACGAATTGGAACGTAAGTAAATCTTATGTATTAAATTGTATATCGATATAATTCTACCAGTATTTTATTAAATAGTACAGCTTTCAGAGAAATAACGTTGGTCTACCATCGATTCTGGGCCTTAATTCCGACTTCAGTATCTCTCACGTTCAGACAAGACGAATGAAAGTCAAGTAGGGCCTAAATCATATGTATTAAATTGTATATCAATAAAATTCCACTGGTATTATTAAGTGTATACATAGACCTATTTCACAGAACTAACGTTGGTCTTCTATTGATTCTGGGCCAATTCTGGGCCAAATAATCTCGACTGCAGTTTCTTTCACTTTCAGACAAGACGAATTCATGAAAGTCAACAAACTGTGGGTGACTGCCTTTAATTTTCGGACACATTTAGCTCGAGAACAATGTCTGCCGTCAGATGCTGTCCAAAGATGCATTGGATGAACCGCTTATTTGGCATGGAAATTAACCAGCTATCAATCACACCAAGCTGGATGAACGTTCCCGCTCTGGTGTGTGACAGACAAATTTCCCCCGTCTGGATTCAGCTGTTCAATCTCGCAGCCCATGGGGGCTTTATAAATGCCACCCTCTGAGGTCACCAACTATACCGTTATGTTTATACAATGTTATATTACTTGTGATATTTCTTTTATTCATGAACAACTTTGGGGTTAATCTAAGAAAAGGAATCTCATTAATAATATTGTTAACGTTAAGAGATGATTTTTTTACCTTAACATTTTACGTGAATTTCGTGATATTGGGAGTCATTTTGAGTTTTGGTAGAAAACACGGAGACAGATGGTTGGCCGATGGAATCCGATGACCCCAAAAATTGACCATAGTGAGGTCAAAGGTCTTGATTCTGGGCGTGGTAAGATCAATGGATGTGGGTCTTGGTGAATGGTTGGGGGTCAGGGAAGGGAGAGAGGTGTCAGTGAGGGGGGTGGGGGAGGAGGCGGGTCGGAGGTCAAGACAGACCTGCGTAAGGTTACAGAAGCAAGATAAAACAGGCCCACTAATTGACGTTATCTTAGGATCTGAGAGTGGTGAAGTTCTGAGATTGATGCCTTTCTAAGGGTGATGGTTATCAGTGTTTATTATGCCTGCTTGACTGCACCTTACCTCACGGGTCACTTCAGACATGTCTGTCTACGTTTACATAACGACCAAATGGACTCGTCCATTCTTGACATGTGTGGTTTATAGTCAGCTGCATTAACTTTCTTAAATTTCTAAAGGCATTTAGGGCAAACGACACGACATGACATGACAAACGAGGATTACAAATTTCAAATCACTGTCTTTCCTTTCTTTGTTCACGAATCTTATAGTGGAACCAATACGTACCACTATTGTATTATAGGCTACATGCACACTCCTCAATTTAAAATAACGACAGTTATGACCTATTAATATGCAAAGTAGTATCCCTGTCAAACTGTGCGTAATACAAGCAACCCGGCGGCTCTGAACGAGAATAAAATTATTTAAAAAAATGAATGTATGTGACGCATTTTAATGGATCATCCGTTCACATTTCCAGGAAAATGAGACATATGGGATACACCTGTAAAGTTTAATAGTTTAAAAATTCCCGACTCTGGAATTTCCCAAAGTATCCACATACTACACGTACAAGTAGTTTTAAAGTGACACCGGTCAGCCGAGAATGGACCGCAAATTGTAATACGCGTGGGAATGATAGCCATATGTGGACTGCACACGTGCAGTGTGTTTGAGAAACTCCTGTTCCGTGAGCAAGCAAACACCTTATCGCTGGACAAGGGTCAGTGCAAGAACAGAACAGAACAGAACCGACCAGAGCACATGTGCATGTGTCTACTTAACGTAGATGATACATTAGAGATGCATGGGCTCCCGATGGAGGTCAAACTCTGGTTTTCCCATCAGAATCTTATTGTCAGGATGTATGTCAAGTGTTCACTCAACATTCCCTGTAATACACTCTCGAAGAGTCAAGTATTTCGGATTTTGGAGTTTGTACAAACTGACGATTATACAGCAAACAGCTTAAACATGTTCGTTCAACGACATTTGAGTATTTATTATTGGATGTAATGTTGGGATGAAACTTGTCACAGCCACACCTATAACGCATGCATATATGCATGTAAACAATAATACCTGTGTAAGCATAAATACGTATGCACCTTAGTCTGTGTCACACCTTGTTCTCACTCAAAAACTCCCATTCAAAATATTCCCCTAGAGCAGTTAAGCAAGTCTAGATTACTGGAGAACAAGGGTAAAGAATTTCAGTGGCTCCTTTCATATAAATATAATACCAATATATATTATTGATTTACTTTAACCCTCCGAGACTATTGATAGTCTATATGCACATGTTACGTGCGTCCTTAGGCTAAGAAGATCGCAGAATGTTTTGAGAATAGTCCCCCTGGAGAGCAAGCAGAGAGTAAAATAATCATTTCGTACGTTGTACCGGTATCCTTTAATATAAATATTACCAATCGAGTAGACTCTATTTATTAAAGTATGTTTTAGTTATTTTTATAATATTTTTTTTTTTTCAGAATTCTTTCACAGGTACAATAACAAGTACAAATAATGTACGATTTACTTGCACCCTCAGAGACTAAACAGACCAGCCAACCGTAATTAACATTAACTACGAACCCCAATGCATTGCCTGCTCGTAAAGATTCCATACAATTGTATCTATTTCTATTGGTTAGCCTCTTTGGTTAATGCAAACACAGCTAATTCTGCCTAAAATAAAAGAAGATTGATGCTATTTCTATGCAGCGTACTCTACATTATTTCTCATGCAATTAGCATTATAAGACATAAACTGTTCCATCCAGAGCTAACTTATTTCTCGACATTATCCCCTAATCTTATCTCCTTGTAACGTGTCACCAATTAACATTTCAAATGCCTTTATAAACACTGCCGCGAAGGAGCGGAATTGGGAAGGCCTGGCAAGACCATCAGAAGAACTGTTACCATTGATGCCTACCAGATGTACACACTATGTACGTTACCTAATCACACGGCACCACACGGCATCACACGGCATCACATGGCATCTTCTGAAACGTACACTGTAGCAGTTGTAAATGTCAGAACCTAATTATCTATGTTAACACTGGTATCGGGTTAAACCACAGACATAAACACGCAGTGGAAACTGTCTACGAAAAGGCGCTAACTTCCTGGCCGTACCCCAGCTGTATGAAATCACCGCTTACAACACAATAAACACACACCAGATCCTGCTCCATTTGGCTCAGACTGGGTCAGAATGCTTGCGAAACTGATTACACGTTGATTGGAGTATAAACCGAGGCACAAAAGGTTAAAGGTCACTGGTCAAAGGGTGATACATCTTGTAGATTTTGGACATGGATGTGAAATTGTGAGTGTCACGTGTCCGGAAATACGTGATGGATGGATGAAAATGGCGAGAAAATTGCCGTGTAGGAACTGGTTAACACCGCAAACGTGTAATTTCCTCGACACCCGTGTTACGTAGTTACAAGGACGGTAATTCCAGGTGTAGAGGCGGTCGTCCAGTACGGTATGGCACGGAATTGGGCAGTATAGGGTTAACCAGTGATAGCCATCGGTGAAATGTATCATCGGTGACATGTTATTATGGTATTAGCAATGATCTGTAGATGGGGACACGGCAAGTAAATGGTACTCTATTCAGGCGTCATTGAATGGCTGTCGTTAATTTGCATGTCGTCTCCCTCCCCTTCTCTTTATATTGTCCTCTCTACATCTCTCATTATCTCTCATTTCTCTTTCCTTATCTCTACTTTCTTTCTATCTTACTGCTTTTTAAATATATCTGTCCTCTCTACATGTCTCTACTTTCTTTCTCTTACTTACTTTCTTCATCTCTCTCTTCTCACTTACTTACTTTCTTCATCTCTCTCTCCTCTCTCTACTTTCTCTTACTTATTTTCTTCATCGCTCTCTCCCTCTCTACTTTCTTTCTCTTACTTATTTTCTTCATCTCTATCTCCCTCTCTCTACTTTCTTTCTCTTAATTAATTTCTTCGTCTCTCTCTCCCTCTCTCTACTGTATTACTCTTACTGTCTTCATCTCTCTATCTCTGTCTCTTTCTCTATCTCTCTTTGTCTTTCCCCTATTTCTTTTCCTCTCTCCATCTCTCTCCCTCTCTCTCCCCCTCTCTCCCCCTTTCTCTCCCTCTGTCCCCCTCTCTCTCCCCCTCTCTCCCCTCTCTGCCTTACTATATTTCCTATCTTTATATATATATATGTATGCTGTATGATCTATTAACTATTTTGTTTGTGTGTATGTCTAATTGTTCTATGCACTTTCTACATATGTTACATTACTCGAAATTTGGTGTCAATTTTGCATAAGAAGCGCATGCAGGTGTAGTTCCAAACAAGTCTCGTACAGGAAATCCGCAGCTCATGCACTCTCTAACCCAATCTTCTTGCCATTTAAAAATACATTTTCCTCATATGAACATTTCAGTATTGTAATCGTTTTTGATTTTACAAGGACCCCCATCCTGCGCAACCGTTCTAGCATCTTATTTGTATATCCTGCTTCACACGACATCTTTCCAAGTCAAACGGATCTCACACAACATTTAAACCGCCGTGTTTATTTTGTACAACTTATATCCTGCTAAAATTCGCTCGGGTAAACTGCTAAGCGCGAAAACACGTGACACTCGAGCCTCGTTCTGGCACCTGCGCGCGGAGGGAGGTATATGTGAAAAGTGTTTTCAGCTGTAATCCAACTCGCGTACAGACGTCTGAAAACAATGAACGATCCCCGATTTGGTGTGGTAAAAGTTTTCCGACTCAGCGGGGGAATGGATTCCTGCGAACGTCACAGCAAGAACTCAGTTGTAGTGAGTGACAGATAAATAAACAATCCCCGCGCGGCCTTCCGTATTAAATTAAAGTCCGGGGAAAAATTAATTTTAAAATTCTTTGATATTATGGTTCCCGACTGGCACCCAGGACACGAGCACATGCTTTTAGATGTTCGACCTTTGTTCTTACCGCGTTATTTCAAGAGATTAACTACGACCAGTAAAATGAATATAACACTTTTGAGAATGTTCTTTCAAATTGGATATTGCAGTCAAGTTCAATAATACGCATCATGTAAATAAAAAAACACTATCGAACCGCTAATATAATACTTCATAAATAATGTGTACGAAATTGATCGTTGACTGCCAAGTTAGGACATTATTTGTATTGATTGTGTTGTAAAACAAATGTAAATGTATCAACTTTACGACGAAGACATGATTAATGTCTTGGGATCCTATACATAGATATTGCTAATATATTTATAAATACCTGTTATTCCATACAACTTTTAACATAAATATCGATTTATTGATTTAAAATTACCTAATACCTCTTAATCTTTCATAAGTATTTTGTTTTATCCGATCACTTAATAATTACTACGGCTAGTATACAACTTAAAGATTGTTTTTGCCATAGTTACCACGGTGAATTAATAAAAGAAATATGTAGCATTCAAATCATTATATCTTTTTAAAACATACTCACAGAAAAAGTGTTTTTTATTCATCTCGGGGGAATCGATTTCTGGATAAAATTATTGACTAAAACTAGTATAACCCACGGAGAGTTAATGAATTTATTACAGTTATCTGATATTCCCTGGTGTTTTACCGATTACTCGAATTCCGCCAGTATTCTTCTACGACACCATACGGACGCACGACGTCATCAAATATGCATCACTGTAGGTCTCCGTAGTGTCATCGTAACTACGACGCCCATAGTTTATTGGACTCTGAATGCGCTAGAGGATTACCAATGCATCAGGAGATGTTCCAGCGATTCTAACAACGAGAAAGGGAATTTGGAATGTTATAGGAAATTCATAAATATAACAGATACGATAAATATGTAAATTAGATTACGTTCCCTAGGTAGATCTATACAGTCGACGAACAGAGGATTTGTAAAATATCGTTTCAGTATGTTATCTTATGCCGGATCATATTTTATTAACATTCATGAAATACAACATGATTTATTTTAAAATTATATCTTGGGTTTTAAACAAACCTTTACCATTTGCATTTTTCAGAAATGTCCATAAATAATAGGACATACTTGTCATGGAAATCGTATTTTCTGTACATATTTATATACGAATGGGAATATGAATAGTATGGTATTTCATGTATCTACATTAATAAACGTAAGAACGATGCAAATGGGATTAGGTTGTCTCAGTCTATTTTATAAAAGCAATAGTTCCTCATACAATAGTTATTTTGAAATAAATTACACATTTTGTTTCTCTAAATTATTTACCTTTATAATTATTTTTCTAAACATGTTGCTTAATTTGACATATATATAGTTGTCACCGATTACAGGTTCAGTCAAGCCCCGTTATACCGGAAACTTCTTTTTTTTTGTGTGGTTAAAATCAGACTCGCAACCGAAACAACCTGATCATCACATATTCAAGAAATTTATATCTCAGATCGTTATATATCGGGATCTGACTGTATATCGCTATAATTTGTTTTCTTACAAAATAAACAATTCAAAGTTAGACCAAAATATATTTTGTTTCTATAGGAAATGGCCAATGGTGGGATCTACCACAATATAATTTTCTACGATGTTGTATTGTCACCTGTTCGATTTTTCTGACCACGCGAATACAAACAGGTATCTAAACGTATTTCATTGAATATATGTCACACTTCCTTCTCTCGTTTCCTCATGCTGGCCATAGTTCTGTCAATCAAATCAACAACAAAAATGCCGCCCCACGCCAACCGTACAGCTATCGTGTAAATAATTTGACCGGAAGTAAGTCCAGCAGTAATTCCCGGCATGCACTAAGACGACTTCCGTATCCGATTGGAATTCTGGGACAATTGGTTTTCTTGTTCGTCCACACACAGGGAGGGTGTTTATAGGAATTCTACCAGCGCCGACCCTAGGGAATGTCTTCCCACTTCGGTCAAGCCGAGATACTGACCGTTGTGTTACTGAAAACGCTAGGGACGACATGTCAAACACCAGAATGAATGCGGTAGTGTTTATTGACTCGCCTAAGAGATAATAAACGAAGGAATAGTGCTACGCTTCTCCTGATGTGGCTAACATGTATTATCTGAGAATTAAGAGCATAAACATTTCTGATAAAAACTTTGTATGTATCTGTTTCTTTGTATGCGTCTAGATAAAACTAACATGAGACGTTTGTAAACTCGAGGATACAAATTGTGATGTCCTAAGATTACAAGACCATCTTCCGGATATACGTACGTGTGCGCATGCGCTTGCTAATGGACGCGTGCCTGTATTGCGTATGCGTAGAGTGTATGCGTGCGCGTACTGCGTATGTGCGAGCGTTCGCTTGTCTGTGCTGTTTTATTAGTTTCAGCAAGTCAAGCACTATTATTTAGAAATTGTAATAATTTCACCGTGATTAATACGTCTCTAACGTGCGTTTGACTCAGAGAACATTAGTACGGTATTTAAAATGGTTTTCGCAAATGCGCGATCACATAACAGTTAAGAGGAAGATAACAAACAGAGCACCCTATCATTCACGTATCACTCAACAGACACCTAACTCATCCATCTCATTCAAACAGCTTAACGAGATGGACAGCCTATTAATAGATATACATGTATTATTATTTTAGTTTGAGTATAATAGACTTTTACCACAAAAGCAAGGTAATTTCATAATATTTGCAACTATTATTTTTTAAATTGGCAAAACAATAAAAAGACATAAATCATATCAATATCAGTTGAGTATTTTGGAGATATTCAATCAATATATGGATGTTTTATATACAATTAATAAATAACGAAAATAGTGTGATAATTCCAATGTATTTTCACAAATTACACGTTATATTCACAATACCCTGGAATGGCTTACTTATTAATGTGTATCTGTTTCACAATATTGATTTTCATACAGGCCTATTTATGTTCCTCATGAATTATTCTATACTATAGAATGATATCCCACTCATAATTAACTTTGGACACAGAACACTAATCACAGCAACTTCGTGTGTTTCACTTGATTTGGTATCAAGAACAATTCTCGCATATCATCCTGAATTAATTGCGAGATCAATATACATTACAGGATTTGTTAATTACGTAACACGTACCAAAGTCAAATAAGGAACGCTAAAACTACGACGTTTTCTTAATATTTCGTAATTTGAAAATCTGAACGCCTCTCAAAATAAGGTAATAAGGCGGGGGTCTATTCCTCGGACTCGGACCCAATTCATGGGCAATCGGATTGGCTCTTCGTGATTATAGGATTGGGAACTATTTTATTACTACCTGAATCTATCAGATTGGTCCACAGTCCGGGTCAGTTTCCGGGGAATAGTTTTCACCCAATAAGAAGCGCATGTGGTCATTTCTACAAGGACTACAGCTAACAGGAATGGTATTTTGAACAGTGATAAACGACGTGCGTGACAATTGCGATATACTGTATAATATGGTTGCCATTTATCAACAAATATCTACCGACTTCTTGTTGCAATATGATATCTGTGGTATCCATTCAAAGTTAATCACGGACTAGGCTGTAGTATCTAGACACATGTCGAGGTTACTAGGTGTATAGGAAAGACAACACAATGTTGACTGGCTGAAGTTATTCGTGTGAAGTTGGATTAAACCATTAACTCGCCTACCATTATATCTTTATATCTCTCTCTCTTTTCGTTTTTCTCTCTCTCTCTCATTGGTTATCTCTCCCACACATACACCCACCCACACACGTGTACACACATGTACACACACACACACACACACGCACGTATTATCTCTCTTAATTTCTCTGTCTCTCCCCTTTTCTCTTATACTATCTCCCTCTCTTCCCTCTCTTCCAGCTCTCTCGTTTTCTGTATGTCTCTCCAACTCTCTCCCCTCCCCTCACCCCTCCTCTCTTTCATTTTATTAATTTTAATCTATATACAACACAATTTGCATTGCACATTCACTCACCACTTTAATAAATTCCACCATTATAAATATATTTCCTTCCAACAAAGCATGAACAATATATACAGCTGTTCTTACACATTACAGACGAACTGCCAACACTTACCTGGGTATAATTGCCAACAAGTGCACTTCAGTCCTTCTCTAGAGGTATACGGCTGACCACAGGTAAACTCTAGACCTTCAACGTCCGGCGATGTGTCCAAACCTCCTCTTGTCTACTGCATGTCCACGATAGAACTGTCCGCTCCGGGTTCAGTGTGGGTCCATTACATACTGTGTCCTGTAGGCCAGGAAAAACAACCTTTCATTAACTCTGCGTTACCTGTACGTGGTCAATTGTCCGCACTCGGACATAAGATAACACGTGGTGTCCGGCGGCAATACGGCCCGAGAATCAATTATGATGATCCGGACCCCCTTAAACATTCCTTACAAACACGCAGTCGTGTAACGCGTTGTTTACGTTCGGGCTTATAACGATCAGTGGCCAGTTTGTTCCAAATCGACACCTCCCGTACTTACAAATTTTCGGGAGCATTCAAGCAAAATCCGATGTTAATTGATTCCCGTAAAGTATTAATACCGTCAATTTCGCGAATCCGTTGTGGCTTAATGATGGCAGAATAGCTACGGATTTGTGATAATTTCTTGGTCAAACATGACTTAAACTTGCTACCTTTTCTCGGTTGCGTATAGAGTTCGTTTTCCACGCGCGGAAATGGAACGACGAAAATAAATAGTTTCTGGTGGAAGTCTTTGTATAATACGGACACGAATCAACACCGGGGAAGTCTGGATCGATGTAAGCGAGGCCGGTGCGAAAACAAAACCACAAACACGTACTTAAATATATAGTAACGCTCGTCAAGATATGGCTGTTTACTTCAGTCGGGATGCTATGAGAGGAATCAATGGGCAGCTGAAGTCCATTAAGAAGTTAAATTTGAATTATGAATTATCTATGTAACTTTGCCATGTGAATATCAGCTACAAATATGATTTCCTGTATAATTTTATTTATTTTATATTGTTTAATATTGTGTCGTGACACGTGACTAAATATTGAAATTAAATAATATACTATAATAATGTACTTATAGCCTAATAGACATCCGAAGGAGCTCAGTGGCACTTACAATATAAATATATAAATTACACGTAGAAAAGACTGTAATGAATATAAACTGAGAATGATGTCTCTCTCTCTCTCTCTCTCTCTCTCTCTCTCTCTCTCTCTCTCTCTCTCTCTCTCTCTCTCTCTCTCTCTCTCTCTATGTCTGTCTGTCTGTCTGTCTGTCTCTCTTTCTCTCTCTCTCTTCCTCTCCCATAACCATTTCCTTACGTGAAGCTAGATTTAAGTTTAACGTATCACTGGAAACATACGTTACTACGTTACATTAACACATCGATATCAATCGTTTCATTACATTAATTGTTTTATATCATGTACTCCCAGACTTATTAATTAGGATTACACGGATTATTTGGTTCCGACAAAAGAAGACGACCGTTTGATGAGGGATATATCAATTAGGATAATCCTACTAATCCATGCAAGTTTGGGTAAATACATCGGGAATAGATGTACGTTCACACGCCATCAATGCATAAGACTGTCAATATACAGGATAGTCGGTGTTTTAAATTCGTTATAGAAGACAGGGTTTTATAGTAAAACAATACCGATGTTGACAGTGGGGCTTAATGTAACGCATCTATAATGTGCTTTGAAGTGAGATAGGCTTTAGTATGAAATAGATGTATTCAGTTTTTAGTGTAAAGTTTGTCAGTTATTTGAATAGGTTCGCAGTTTGAGGTGATGTAAATCCCTCTGTTGATACCCATTATGTACCTACATGCAACTAAATGCAACTAATCTCATCTCAACATTCTCTCTCTCTCTCTCTCTCTCTCTCTCTCTCTCTCTCTCTCTCTCTCTCTCACACACACTCTCTCTCTCTCTCCCTCTCTCTCCCTCTCTCTCCCCTCTCTATCTGTGTCTGCCTCGGTCTCTGTGCACAACTAGTTCTTAATGATCAATACTTTATATACTTTAATACTCTAAGTACTTGACATGATAAATTGAAGGAAATGTACATGAATTACTAACGTCACTGATAATTTGAAATTATTCGTGTGCACATGCATATATGTACACTATATCTAGTTGATAATACAATACCAGCAACATATCATAACGTTTTCATAAAACACTGTATTATATTACTGTACGTTTCGTCAGTTAAACAGCAGTCCTACAAATTAATCATACACATCTGGGTTATTTTCCGACGACATGACGCATACTTTGATACAATATACTCCGCACAATAAATTAAGGGACGGCAGCTATTGTGTGGGGAAGTTTTCTATTAAATATATTGGAACTCTGCTTAATGAATCTGGTACCTTTCTTCTTCCAATGTGTCTGCAAGTGCTCGAAGAGCCTTAGCCTTTTGTAAATTCTTCGTTCATTTGTAAAAGCAAGATAGAGCTAAATATATATGTTTAAAAGGGTGAGTAACCCTTAATTAATGTTCTTGAGCATATAATGCAAATGCGATTCCACATTTCGGTAAAAGTATTTTATATGAACATTGCTAATAATAGTCCTTAAAGGATTTTCGTAAATAAGAAACTCCACTGCATGCAAAGTTCAACAGGGTAGCTTTATAGTGAATTTATTTACTACACAGAATTCCAACAAATACTGGTATTTGGTTCCTTAATTCATCCAACCGCAATGTATGTACTTTTCCACGAATAAAATTCGCATCAAAGCAATATCCTTCGAGAAAAAATATAATACTATTTTACATTTCGAGCTCGTCTTTGATACCCGGCACAGGCAAATAAACGTATTTGAGTTTTCGACACTTTTGTAGCCATGTATATAAACTGCATTGCCTCTGAACGAATTCTATTACGAGGTACTGCACGTTTGGTAATTAGATTCATGCGCAGCATTTCGGTGCCTTCCGTTGATACGATCCAGAGGGAACAATCTGCTATTTTTGTAGATTGAACTTGAATCGTAACGTGGAACATGAGAAGAAAATAAAACATTGCTAATACACGTTAAGACTCGGATCAACAAAAGACAATGAAAAGTGTACACAGACGGTCCGTGGAAGCGATCCCAAGAATGAGTGTATTTCATGGCGAAGCATCTCAAAGATAGATAGCGGTCGTCCGACGTGTAAACTAAGCATTATCTCCCCCTGTGAGCAATTTAAACAAACACCCTCGAAATGAACACAGGTGCGCATCCGTTGAAGATTTTAAATAAACGTAGTTCCACTTGTTGTTGTTTTTTGTAATCTCTCCAAAGTGTCAAGGTGAAACATACAACCACTATTGTTACAACTTTAGGTCGAGTTTTGGAATGGGTCCAAATTTAGTAGTTACTACTACTACTACTACTACTACTACTACTACTACTACTACTACTACTACTACTACTACTACTACTACTACT